>JABSMS010019989.1:0-11378 GCA_018902275.1 Aleiodes sp. PSUC_FEM 10030003
GGGGGGGGGGGGGGGGGGGGGGACGTGAACGAAAGAGGAGGCGTTAAATGCGAGAACGAGACAAAGTCACAAGTCATCGTCAGTGCTTTGCGTATTTCGAGGACGAAAGCAAACGGATTTGGACCGTGGCCAGGCAGCCGCACTGTGTGATCGCGAAAAAAATAGTAGCAATGCTTCCTTCTTTTTGCTTCAACATTTATTTTTTATGTCTTTCGTTCTTACAATTTTTTTTTAATTTTTGGGAGGTGAAAAGAAATGAATTATCTAGATTTTTGATGGAGGCTAGGTTAATCCAAAACTTTTCTAAAAATAATTTGTACGGAATTCTCAGTTGTAATTGCCCTCACACAATTTCACGCGGAATTTATACTCTTTCTAAATACCATTGGGACAATTTCCGAGTATTGCGCAGCTTTGATGTCAGAATAATAGAATTTTTTTCTCGTTGATTTCATTGTTAATCTCGGGAATCTATTTACGGTTTAATAATATTTTATTTGTAGTATCGCTGGTTAGTAATTTCATAGTTTGTTTACATGGTTCTCAGAATGTTTACCTCGTTTTCTCGGTATCACGAATAATCTCTGCATTGTGTCTCTGGAAACACTAAAACAAACATTGAAAAAACAACAAATCTACGAAGTTTAACACAGAACAAATATTCTGTCTGCATAAAAAATGAATTTAGTTACAATTTCAGAGCATAGAAGTTGTAAAGTGGAATGAGATCCGAAATCAGTTCTGAAAATATCTGAGAATTAATGAGGCTTCGAATACTAAAAATTTACACAGGAAATTTTTTTCTCGATTTTTTTTGGAATCACTCGTTGAAAATTTTGAAAAGTTTACTTTGTAAAGAAAATTCATAAAAAAGTGCTTTTTTGGACACAGATATTTTTTCAAAAATAATTTATAAACAATTCATTTTTCCTTCAAAACTACTTTTTTGAAATCATAATATTTTTATATTTAGAATTTTAGTTCAAAGGAATTAATAAAAAAAATGAGGTTCCCGAATGCTTAAACATTTTTTATAATTTATTTATAAAAAGGGAATGTTCAAAACAAAGTTGGATATTACAAAATGTAATTTGAGTAATTCTGATTATGAATTTTTTCAAATTTTTCTGACGCCATTCAATTAAAAATTTTTATTTGAAAATCCCATGAACGTTGATTTCTCGAATTTTCAAATAAATTTCCTGGTCAAAATTGAGAATATTTTCACATGGAAATAACGCATTGTACTTCATTTGCAAGCTCTAGAGATCCATGCGCATTTATTTTGGAAAATTTCAGTAATTTTCAGTAGGAAATTTATTTGAAAATCTGAGAAATTAACAGTTTTCTGCTGGCCCTTAAGGGACAACGGAATGCAGTGAATTTTTTTGATTTTTTTACCAATTTTTTCATGATATTTATTAATATTTTCATGATGAAAGAGTGCGAATGACTGAGGAAAGTAAGTAGAAAGTTGACGCTATTCTTATTTCACCGAAAAATTCATAAATATTGAAAAAAAATAGTTTGAAAATTCATAATTTACTGGGCCTTCCGTTACTCATTAAGGAATAAATTCTATCGGGAAGTTTACGTCAATATGAACATTTTGGTGGAATTCAAGGTGAATTGACCGTCTAGTATGGTTAATAAGAATTGATTGCGATTTAATGATAACCCAGGATTTTTAGGTTTAGAAAAAGATTGAGATTTGGAGAAAAAACTTCAAAACATTAGGATAAAATTTTAAAAAATCACAAATCTCTAAAAGTCATCGATGGTTTACATTTTCAATGATGATACTTCGAAAAATAGGGAGAATGGAAGAAAAGCGAGTCAAGTGAGAGATTATACACCAATAAATTGATTGAATAATAAAATTAAATCCATTTTTTTTCTAGATAATAACGTTTTTTGGTTCAGATCCATCCAACGACTAGTTTGGAGTTTGATCATATTAATTCAAAAAATATTTGCGAAAGGATCTACGAGAAATTTTACTAATTAAAAACGACTGAAATTTTTGGACAAATTAATTTTATTCCATTAGTTTTTTGCAAATATCTCCGGAATTAATGGAGATGCGCCTTCTTTGCCCTCATCCTTTATTGTAGCTCTTGAAATCCTATATAAAAAAGGTGTGGGGCATAAAGGGCGTATCTCCATTAATACCAGAGGTATCCGAAAAAAACCGATCATGGGATGAAATCAATTCGAAAATTTCATAGTCGCAATTGAAGATAAATTTTTTTTCCAAATATACCCCGAAATCATTTCCATACTTTTATGTAAATATTGAGCTCAACATTTCCATTCCCTCGACATGTCTCCACTCGTCGAAACCACCCCATCACGAATTTACCCCTGTTTACTCGCCCCACCACTTCACCTTCGAAATATTTCCACGAATTCCCCTTCTATCACCTTCAATCGCTAACTTTTTTACAATTTGGAGAAAAAAAAACAGAGTATGAAAGAGACGAATTGAAGTTGATATTAAAAAAATGTATGTAACAAGTCACGATCATGGTCTCGCGTGACACGAAATTAATTCACGTGCGACGGTGGAGAAATAAAAAATTAAAAAAAGAAACAAGTAAAAGCGAAGAAATAAAAGAAAGTGAAAAAAAATTCTGGGAATCGTGTCGTGTTTGTTGCGTAGGTGTGCGACAGAAACGGCAAAGAGGAGGTTTTTTATTATGTTTTTAGCCCCCGTCGATTATTTGTCCTTCGTTGAAATAACGAATTGACTTTTTCGTCTTTTCTCCCTCTATTCACTGTTGTCTGGAAGTCTTCGCCAACATCGAGGCACCCCTGGTGTTTTCCCTCTGTGCCAATGCCTAAGGTTTTTTTCTTTGTTTTTCCCCTTGTGTTAATGACGAGGACACGATATTGAGACATAAACCAGTCAATAGAGATAAGAGCGAGTGAATTGCGAATAGGGATGGAACGAAAAATGACGGTCGGTTGACCGTCAGTGACCGAATGTCAGTGACTGACCATTTTTGATGAAAAGTAATGACCGAAGCGTCAGAAAATTGGCCGAACTTCGTTTTAATGGTCAAATTCGATCTAAATAGATTGACCTATTGTTTTTTCTGATCTCTTTGAAGATAAAATTCCATTTAAAAATGACGAAAATTAGCAATTAAAAAAATTGATTGATTTTCTACATTTATTCTTAAACTCGGGAGTTTAATTAGGGGAAAGTGGAACGAAATGGAGCCTTGAAGGTAAATTACTGGAAAGATGGAAAAAACTGGAAAATTTCCAAAAAAAATTAAGATTTTTCAGAAAAACTATTTTTTATAAATTTTAGAAAAATTAAAATAGTGCAAAAAAAAAAAACAATGTTTTCATTTTTCTAAGAAACAACAAAATTCAATGTTTTTTCGAAAATTTTAATTTTTCACATTCTGCATTTTTCTTTTCAACAAAACTTTGTATTTTTAATTTTTTTTAAAATTCATTATTCAATCTTCTATTGAAAATCTTCCCGTTACAAAATAAATTTTAGAAAATATCTCAAAAAACATTTTTTTTTCTTCATAATTTTCTACAATTTTCAATGAAGATCCATTCTACCCCGAAGGTCCATTTTAGAAAGAAATACGGTGCCTTTTGGAAATAAGTGATTCAAGTCTTTGCATTGAAAAAAAAACTTATTTTCTTACTTAAATCTTACATCAAAATAATTAAAGACCGAGAATAAAATTGAAGGTCAATTTTCATTTATTTAGATGGATTTTGACATTTATTACTCTTGACTGACAATTTTAATTTCTGACGGTCAATGTCCACCAAACTTGTTCAAGTAAGAAATGGTCAAAAAAACGGTAAATTGACAACAAACCAGATATTCCCAAATCAACCGTCATTTTACATTTCTCACCATATAAAAGAGACGGTCAAGAGAGCCGTCAGTCATGATCGTAAAGTGAAGACAGTTTCTCTCCATTATTCCAAACATATTTACTCTTCCGTACTGTTGTTTTACGACTTTCGTGTCTGTATTATCTTCATTTCATTCTGGTAATCATTCTTCGTACACGAGTCGTCCTCGCACGAGTAAACTATCGATCATTTAAGCATAAACGATCGCCAACTAATTGCTCATAAATACAGTCAGATCTCTCTATAGTGATCGTTCCCCTCTTATCCCTACTAAGGACGAATTTTATTCCCCGATGTGCTGTAGCCATTCGCAATGACAAACAATTCAAAATTCTCGTGCAGCGCGCCACTATTGTCAATTTTCATTGGTTGAGAAAAAATCAGGGTGGGGGAAGCGAGCGGTCACTATAGAGAGGGAATTCTGTATACTATAGAGAGAGGGTCACTATAAGGAGAGGCACTATAGAGAGATTTGACCAGTGTTTTTCTTGATGGAAAATATTCGCGAACAAACTTATGTTTCTTGACTCATTTCATACTAGAAAAATTAATACCACGATTTTTTCTATGAAGTTCTTTCTGAAATTATGCAATGTAACAAATATTTCAATTTTATCCTTATATGTTATATATTTCGATTTTTATCAAGAGGAAGAAATGTAGTCAGAAATCAAAAGATTTCACGTTTGAGTTCAGAGTCTGGAGAAGCTGGCATTACCCAGCGAAACATCACGATTTGACAATAATGTGATCCTAATGACTTTTTCAATATCCCTATGAACAATTAGAATATTAATCCCATCCCAATCCCATAGCAAGGAGAAGTTATCTGCGAAAGGAACAGCTTTTTACCGATTGAGAATTAGGGTGTTTCTTTTATTTTGTTCCACAACAGGGTATTTGCGCTAGAGTTCAAACTGTAACACATTGTTTTAAAGTTGATACTTTAATTTTCCGTCTTCAGTACAATAATTTTCAATCACCCAACCCACAACATTCATATCTGGAGAGAACCATCGAAAATAATACATTACTTAATAAGTGCGGTAAAGTATTTTCCGACGAGTGTGAGAGTTCAATTGAGTGAGTGGTACAATTTTTTATTGCACAACGTGTGGAAAGTACCACTGATCGCACGGGAAGCGTGCTGAAAGTCGTTACTTTCCACACGGCGTGCGATAAAAGAATTGGGACTACACTTAAACTGTGATTTACAAATCACAATCAACATTTTAACTGGAAAAAGTCGTAAGTAACTGTACTCCATACAGACTGCCTCATTTCCAGTATTTGAGGGCTACTCATCTGAGGTTTTGGAGAATAGTGGAAGGGAAAACTTATTCTATAAGTTTTTCGGGTGTTTCCTTTATTATTACGTTGTCACCCTAGCGTCGAAAGGGCGTAAGTACCATTTTTTAAAAATTACAAAAATTGAATCTACACTCATTTTTTTATAAGAATACTCACCTACGCCCTTTTGATTCTACGGCGATGATGTATTTAGGATGTTTGGAAACGAAGTTTGTCACACAAGTTTGGGTCTCTGGGTCTGTTCATTTAGAGCTAATCGACGAACGTAGTAAAGTTCATCCTGGAGGAGTAAAAAATCGAAGTATAAACAAATATCAATAGCGACACAGTGCAATGAACATTGCAATGTTTACTTATATGAGTCTATATTCCCAAAAATAATGTACTGTGGTGAGTCACACAACAAGACTAAGAATTGACCAAAGAAAAATTGCATAAATTTCACTCCAAGCAAAACACCAAAAGAGAGGAACATGAAAAAAATTGCATCTCGCCATTTTCAAATTGAATCAAACATATCACGATCTGGAATCTGTGCAATTATCAATAACAATTAACCATAAAATGAAAACCAATTAATCAAATCGCGGAAATGAGATCCGTTGAAAAAAAAAGAAATGAAAATGCCTTGATGAACAATATCGTGAATCGTCACCCAGTGCCGGGGATATTAAATAACTCAACGAGATAATGGCCCGTGTCACGCAGTGAAACAAGGAAGAAAGACATGAGCGAAAAAAAGAAATGGGAACGAGGAATAATAAGAAAATTGAAGCGAAGAAAAAAAAGGGCATAAATAAAAGAAATAGAGGAGGTTATATTGAGAGCAAGTTTCGGGACGCTCCCCGGTGAGGTTTTTCTCGCACTAAGACATACGTTTTCGTCTCGTCCACAAGGGTAGACACACATGTATGTATACAGAAACGGCGAGGGCATAGGAGGCAGTGCCGGTGTCTCGGCCGGCTATAATTAGACAAGGACTATAGTACTGTCCGTTGAGAAACGCACTATATATATATATACAACACGTTCTCAACCTCACGGATCGTGTCTTCGCCTTCTGCTTTTGTACCCTACGCATATTCACTCATTCATTTAGGCTTTTATTATATTTTTTATTTATAATCATTTCTTTTTTTAAAATCACTTAGTCTCGAGTTTTTGAGCTTTCGAGTTATTCAGTTTATTTTTATTCTGCGGAAAAAATCAAGCAATATCTTTCTTTGATACTTGATGTGATGAATTCTCTGTGAATTACATTGAATCAAAATAATATTAATTGTTTCTTTTGGAGTTTATGGGAGGTGAATTCAACGAATTTCACAATTTACTGAGCTTTTGCTAAACCATAATTGTCATTCAGCTCAGTATCTCAATCCTAACGATGCGAGACCTCGTGAATCGAAATTATCTTAAAAAATCTTGAATCATCTTACTTCGTATTTTTGAATCGCAAACCTCGCCATTCCATTAAACCCACTATATAAAAACGGATACTCCGAATGAAGCACACGAAAGAGGCAGAAGATAGAGTGAGACAGAGAGATTTTTTTTTAAACCGAAAGGGGGATTAACATTCGTGGCGCGTAACGTAACGTACGGATGTGTTGGGAGGAGACGATGGCGACTTGAACCTCAGGGACGGGGCCCCCGGTTTTAATGCATACAGGGAGAGCAAGTTGAAATGCGAAACTGGTTGGGTACGGTTGGTTTGTGGGCTCGACAGGATCCCAGGGCCGTATTTGCACGGACGCGGGCCCCGATCATTTCTTTTGCCCAACATCGGAGGGAAAAAGAGAAGAAGAGGACGAGAGAGTCGGACGTGCCACCCGTCGCGATCGCCGGGGTTCGATGAGCTCCCAGCGATTCGCTGCGGGTCGTTTCTGACATGGTGAGGTCTTGCCAAATTGTCGATCGAGGCTCGCTTAGCAAATAATCAATATTATATCTGATAAAGTCATTTATTTCAAAATTTCATGTCTTTTTTCAATATTTAATTCCTTTTTTTCCATGAAAAAATGTCGCTTGTTCACCTCGAGAAGGATATTTAAAGAATAATTTATTAGACTCAGCTTTACCAAACTCGTCTCCTCGTATCTCTGAATAATCTTTTTTTAAACTTTTTTATGTGTATATAAAATGTCTTTGGTCTTCGCATGAACAAAAAATGTATGGATATTCGCGTACACGGAGGATGGCGACTCCGCGTCATTCTTTTGATCGTTGTATTAACGTGCAAATACAATAACCCATCAAGTTCTTTTGAATTATTAGTGTTTAACAATACAGTAGAAAATGAGTGGCTGAGAGTTACAGCTGCCTGGGTTACACACTAGTCTCTCATTTTTACCACCTATCTTATCTTTAATATGGACTTACTGTTTGTGAGTGTTAGTTTGAGTTATATGACCATGATGAACAAGCGATATTACGCGTGTGACGGTATCTCAGTTGAGTTTGCTTGTAGAGAGAAACAACGAGTGATACTCGAGACTCAAATATTTTTAGTGTCATTTTTTTTCGTCATTCTAAATTTAACGGGTGAATGTACGGATTTTCGAAAAATCAGGTCCTCATAATTTGAGGATTTTTATTTGTTTCTAAAAATTTACGAATAATTTTTTATTTCTTTGGAGATCTCTTCCTTCTAATTACTTCTGACATCAGAATTTTCCGTTCAAGGATTAAATACTGTTGTGATTTATTGACGATTATTTTCTCGCTTTTTCTTCAATTTCTGAGTCCGAAAATGATTGAAAAATCATTTTGATAAATTAACGGCAACGATGGAAATAATTCCATTTTTCAGGAATCTGGGAATTTTTTTCGGAATGAAGGAGCCCGCGAAAATTAAAAAAAAATCGAGAAAGTGCTCCAACATGTCTACAATGTTGGGTAAATTTTTCAAATTCCCTCATAAAGGTCTTTACTCCAAAAAAAAATGCCAAACCATAAAGTTTGACCTAATCATAATAATACTGTCATTACAAGATAAAAGAATGAGACGAAAAAGATACTTTACATTCGACATGTCTGAAGAATAACAAATACAACGTTTTTTAACGTTTACCCTAAATTCCAACCGTATCTTCACTCTTTTTGCATAAAATCAACCTTGGTGAAATCGTAAGGCCCCATTGACCGCTGAAAACGGCCGAGCAGAGTATTTCAATAAATTCTTTGGTAGTCTGTTGGTTGAGGCAAACGGTCATTTGTCGCATTGGAAGCATTATTGGATCGTTCAGTTTGGGACAAGAGAGAGGGGCCCCGTGGAATGAAGATAGACGAAGTGAATAAAGGGGAAACAGAAATGAAGAAGACAGAAAAGAAAAAAGAATGAACGCAAGAGAAGAGGGGCGCCAGGGGAAAGGAAGAAAAGAGAACTTTAGCATCCCTTCTATATACTCCTTTACTTCGGGTTCTTTTAGACGTCGGTCTCTCTTGCAGCTGCCTCGTTACTCTCCGAATTTTATGTCGGCAACTTCGTGATGCACGAAAAGCACCGACGTGGAATCTTTATTGCGGCAGGAGGTACGCATTAATGTACCGTCCAGCCTCTCGATTTTTTCCCTCTTTTTTTTTGTTATTTATTCAATTTTTTTTCTCTCTTGCTCATCCTTATAAGTTTTTTTTCCCTCCTGCATCTTCTTTATTCCGTCTATATCTCAAAGCGATATGCAGAGAACGATTTGCCAGAGCCTCTGGGTCTCTCTGGTTGAGGTTATCCAATGAGAGATCGCGCGAAGGTAAAGCACGACTGCGACGCGCCAATTCGACGTACCATGAGTGACGCCAAACATGTAGCAAAGATCAGAATCGGCATTACATCTTATTATTGAATCGTTTTGTGTGCTATTCTACACGTGTTATTCCAATGTTTTTCATTTTTTTTTCCTATTTATAATAGACGAGAACGATCGCAAATTCGCGCGCAACTATCAGGTTCTCTCTCTTTCACACTCGCTTTCATCCTGTCTCCAACTTCTTTCTTGTCACTGTTAATGTTAACTATATATGAAATATGAAGAAAATGCGTTATCAAAACGCAATGAATTTTAATTCATTTCTTATTGAATTATTGAATCCTCTGATATGGAACGAGAATGTTCCAAACGCTTAACGCCTAATGCACGTGAAACACGTTCTGTCATGTTTTCGCGCCAGATTCAAATTTCTCATTTTTGAATCATCATGTTTTTTGATATAAAGTATTGAAAAATATCGCAAATTTACTTTCCGCCTAGTTCTTCCAATACTCGAGTGGACATATCGTTGCATTAGAATCGAAAGGGCGTAAGTGCAATTTTTTTTGCTGAGTACTAAAAAGTCGTAATTCATTATTCTTATGAAAAATTAATGTAGATTCCATTTGTCAGTTTTTAAAGAGTGGCACTCATGCCCTTTTGACTCTAGAACGACGATATGGTTTTGTTGAGCAGGGTAAATGGAGTGAGGATTCCCCTACCCTCTCCTAGTATGATGTATGAGTAAAGAGATGAAAATCGTATGATTGCTACATATATGAAAATTCCTACAAGAAATGTTTTTTTCCTATAAAAGATTATTATTATTCTTATAAGAAAGGTTCCAATTTTTTATAGAGAAAATTATTTCTTGTAAAGTATTTTCATATGTGTTGGGACTAAGTTTCTGGAAAATAACATTTATTCCTATTTTGGATTAATAAGAAGTCACAGCTCTTGTACTAGTAATAAACCGTCCAATCCTTTCGAAATTGTGTTTGTGTCTTTATTTGGAGATGGATACTTTAATATATTGAAAAAATGACCGTGAGACGGAGACTCATTTGCAAATGTAGGAGACAATTGCCTTTGTGTGTACGAAGGAAGAACACAGACCGTTCGGTGTGAACAAAGATTTATATTCGGTATTGAGTGCTCGCGATCTGTTCATTGGTAGCAATCATTGCCAAATAATTTCCTCAACAACTTCGATCTCACAGATGAGTGTCATGATAAATTCGTCAAAAAAATCGATGATAGATTGAAAAATCAATGACCTTACGAATCGAATATAAAATTTGTCATGAGGTGTATCAATTCATATCTGAAACAGCGAATGAAGAAATATCGTAAATATTTATTGGGAAATTATTCCGATAAAGAGCGAACAAAAAAATGAGGCAATGAAGATGATAGTTGTTACAATCTCTAGCGATCCTCAGTCATGATTTCATGATATTTTCCGCGAGATTGAATAATCGAAAATGAGAGTACTTCGAAGAGCCTCGTATCTCAAAATCCACCTGATAACTCATACACTTGATTAAAATTGAGCCGAGTGAAAATTGATGAAAAAAGAGGAAAGAATACTAAACGTTGAAATTTCAATATTAACAAATAATTCATCGATCATTGTTGCCACAGGCAATCTGTAAAGGGACACCATTTGATTTTTGGGAATTTTTTCAAAGAAATCTAATAAAGCGATTACTTTGAAAGTTTGAGGCTATATTTTTACACATTTCAAATACAAACTCAAATTTTTTCAAACAAAATTTTTGAATACTTCAAGGCGTTAGACTACATATTTATTCCATCCAATGACCTAGAATAGAAAAAAACAAATTGAAGAAATGGCGGAGCTTTGAACTGAAAGTCAAAGTTTCGCTCGAAAATCTGATAGTTTTTGGCTTGCCAAAATTACAGTTTTTGTGTGATGAGAAACTGGAGGGTCATCGTATGGAGAATTAAACACAAAAAAGAGAACAAAAACAGGTCGATCAGATAATTAGTTTTTGAGTTACAATTGCAACAAAGTTAAAAAATGTAGGTTTGAGAAAATCGCGTTTGAAGTTTAGACACAGGCCTTCAGGTAAAGTACCGTTCTGGACGATGCACAGCTATTCTTTAAAATTCTGTAGCTCAAAAACTATTTAACAAACATACTTATTATTATTTTAGTGTTATTTTTGAGAGTATCAACTATCGAAAAATGCAAAAAATCGATTCTTTGAAAATTTTATACTATTTATATGTTATTTCTAGAGCCTGAGGAATCTTCTGATCAGAAGCACAACGTCACGATTTCAGGAAAGGAAACTGAAGATTTTACTATTTATCGATCGGTCCAAAATCCCGATTAACCTCAAAATTTAATTCCCTAGAAATTCCCTAACTCACGATGAAATTAAAAATCTCATTTGAATATTT
>JABSMS010020000.1:0-11377 GCA_018902275.1 Aleiodes sp. PSUC_FEM 10030003
TAATAAGTGTTCAGATAATTAGTGTTACCTCATAGAAATGAGACTTACCGCGCGCGCAGCGCGCGTTTACCCCTAGTCATTTACTAGTTTTGGTGGTTAACGTTGATAATTGGAGTAAATAATTGATACGCAATATTGCGTGACTTGCAGAAAAGAATGATAAATTACTCTAATGATTCTTCACTTAGTGGCAAGAGAGATATAAACTCCGACATGAAAAAGACGATACGCGTATAAAAACTATAGTTGAAAACTACAATACCGACAATTTTATAAGAAGTTGATCATCAATAGTTTAGAAATTAATTATAATTGAATATTCAACGAAGATATTGCGTACCAATAATTTGTATTTCTGTAATATCCCTAACGGAACGCTCGATCGTGAATCGACGGTCAATCGGCCGTCGAAATAACATTCGGCATAGAAATTCCGCAAAGCTATGATGAATTTTGTTCTAATTTATTTTATCGTTTCATATTTATTTATTTATTTCATCGAATTTTGAGATTCGCAACATTGCGTTAGCAAGGAACTCATTGGATGAACACATCTGGATTATTACAAAACTTTCAAAAGAATAATCTTATTTCTAGAGTAAAAAATCATTTGAAATTTCATTTAATCATATATTTACAATTCATTTCTTCAAATTATATACATTAAAGTTTGGTGTTATTTAAATGTTATTTCATTTTCATCTCTGCAATTATATTCTCCGCGTCATTTACATCAAGAATAACGGCATTCAATTTCTTAACGTGAATAAATAATATGGGTATAATAAATGAACATAGAAATAGTCGAAAAAAAGAATGATTAACTATAGTAAATCATAAATTTTCCATGACTCGTCGTTTTTTGCGGCAATTCATCACATATTTTTTTCCAAAAGTTCAACAACTATGTGAGAGTAATTTTGCAGTATTATCATGTATTAAGAACTAAAACTTCTTTTCGAGAACAAAATGTGGATTAATGGAAGGAATCCTGTGAACTATTCTATTTTTTGGTTTTACACGATTAATCTCATCTGTGTAATGCACGAACTCAGTAGTGAACTGATAGAAGAAAGCCATTCTTTCACAAACATACTTTGTTTTCTACTTGGTTACGAATTTCAGGGAAAGAGAAGAAAAAATCGATCACAACGGTAATCAAATTTCTACATTTCATCAGAAATCATAATTTAAATGGTTTATAGACAGAAGAATTTCCAATTAACCAATAATGGCGCCGTCATTAACGAACTACCGGACAAATATGGCGACGGGGAATGTGCTACTATCAAGATTAATTTCTGAAATCAATGCACCGATAATTGATGCAGTAGTTAATTCGATGTCGCATTAAATATTCCGTCATTGGTTAAAAATTGGAAAAAATTTCTATTCAGCATTTAAATTATTTTACACAGAACTTCATATTTTTCCCATTCGTGTGTTCAAAATTGTCTCCTTATCATTATTCCAAATGTGTAACCAGCGCGTATATTTTCTTGCAAATAATTTCTGAAGTAGGCTCAGAGAAAATCTTCAAGAGATCCTCTTTGGAGAGAACTTAGCGCATTAAAAAAAAAGTTATCGTGATAAATTCTTTTGAATCCCATTATTTCACAAATATTCTCGAAATGCTTATTCTCATCCATCATTTCACTACTGAACTTCTTTTATTTAAGGAGGATCACTAGAAGAATGAACTTGATCAGATCGTAATGAAATTTTTCTGAAGTGCTTTTCAATCTATTTTAAAATTAACTGCAGAATTTGGGTACTATTCACTCCACCAGTTCCGAGTAATTATTTATTGGAATGTGTGATTTAACATAGGTTCTTATGACACCAGTTTTGACCGCTACCCCTCACACTTTTAACGTGATGAAATTCAGTAGTGAAGAGATAAAATAGAATAAGTCGATTTTTTTTCGCCGAGATTCTTTTGCAAATATCTCGGAAACTGATGGAGATACGCCCTTTTTGTCCCCATGCTTTTTTGTAGAGAATTTCAAGAGCTACAAAAAAGCATTGGGACAAAAAAGACGTATCTCCATTAATTCCCGAGATATTTCAGAAAAACCATTGATAGAAAAAATCGACTTATCCTGTTTTACATCTTCACTACTGAATTATATCAAATTCACTATCTTCATGTTATTCGGCTCAATGAAAATTAATATAGGGGAGCCTGGGGCAAAATGGCCCTCTGGTGCAAGATGTTCCGGAATTTTTTTAAAAGTGAAGGATTTCATGAAAAATTCTGACAAAATTCAGGAAGATACTCAAAAATATCTACATTGTTGGTGATTTTTTTCGGATTTTTTCGTGAAGGCCTTCAGTCTCAAGAAAATTCTAGATTCTTGTGTCTCGCAGGGCCACTTTGTCCCACTTTCCCCTATGAAATTTCCTGGAATTTCACTCAGCCATTTTTTAATAATTGAAATATTAACGTTAAAAACTGTTTTGCATTGCTGTCCCTCTCGAGGATCTAGTGTTCCCCCTTAAATTCACTTTCGAATGCCTATTTCTGAAGCACTTAATCATTGGCAACCTTGTTCTTCATTCTTTAGACTCTATACTTTTAATAATAACATTATCATAAATCACATATGAAATTGAATGATTTCTTTCCTTCATTGAATTCACGAAAAACAATGTAATATAACCATCGCTTTATGAGCGCAACTATTTCGACGGTTTATGAAATGAACCATGTGAATGATCATGAACATAGTCAAAGCCCAACGAAAACGGCGAAGAACATCTCGCACGGTTTCCTCGTTAGTTATTTCAAAAATGAAATAATTTTCTATTTACATATAGTTCTATAATTTTCATTATACAAATGTAAATAACAGTAAAGCTCTCTTATTCATTCCAATCAAGGCTGAATAAAATAATCAACCACACGAGGAAAGATTTAATTCTCAAAATTAAAAACTTGGAAAAATTTACATACTAATAAATTGCACATGAGTAAAAGAAGATTCAGAAAAAAAATCTGTTCCAAGAATTAATACTTAGCTATTTCTCTTTCTCACCTAGACAATCTAGCAACTAACTAAACTAAACAGATCCAATGAATTTCTATTACGAGATTTACAAAACGAATTTTCATTTTGAGCTATCACCTTGAGTTCACTGTTTCCTTGGCAACCTCCAAGATTTTTTTATTGATAAGAAGACAAAGAATAAAAAAAAGAAAATGGCAAATTGGTATAACGAAGATACTCATCGACTTTTTCTTTTTTTGGAAATTTCTCGAAACGTGAATGAGATAGAGGAAAAATTTTATAACTATTTTTTTTCGTAGAGAAAAGCTTCATGAAAAAGAAGCAAAAAAATTACTTTATCTCCCTTTCGTTTCAAAATACGTCCCCTGACTGTTTTGAAGGTACCAAAAGAATACCGTGTTTATAAGATACCGTAGTTCCTCATCTTTTTTAAGGTATCTTCCAGAAGTTTTAATGCGGTATATATACAGTTTTCGTTCCGATTATATACCGATTTAGTCCAGGAATTATACTAGCAGAAATTTCTGTATCACTCTGAGTTTATTATTTAGTCATTTTGATTGGTAAGATTGAAATCCCTACATATACCGTAAAAGTACTGTATAAATACCGTATTCATACCGTTTACGAATGAGTATCAATCAAGTAAATCTTGGATACAAATACCGTATACATGTGGTACATCTATAATGTCTAATCAGTATAAAAACTTCCAGAATATACCGAAAGATGTACAGCATATATTCAGTATAAGTATGCTATCAGTAGCGAAGAGGTAAAACGGGATAAGTCGATTTTTCCTTCTGTTTTCCTCAAATATCTCAGAAACTAATGGAGATCCGTCCTTTTTGCCCTCATGCTTTTTTGTAGCTCTTGAAATTCTCTACAAAAAAGCATTAGGGCAGAAAGGGCGTATCTCCATTAGTTTCCAAGATATTTGCAAAAGAATCTCGGCGAAAAAAAAATCGACTTATCCTGATTTGACCGTAAATATATCGCCTTCGCAAAACCGTCGGGTTTAAGCGCCAATGTCAATATGAAATGATCTCGTCCCATTTCCCCACTTTACTACCAATCAAAGAAAGAAGAATCGTTCTCTAGTCATCCAAAACATGGAAAATTAATTCAAGAACTGTATTAGTTTCTTGGCTACCCTGAGCAGCTTTATGAAGTACCTGAATAAGTTCATTATCCAAACTGTTCATATAAATTGGCGGTAAACGCGTGCCCTCACTACCAGCCTCATATCCAACATTATCAGGATGTATCGTAGCTCTAACAGCTAATTTTGTTAGTCCAGCTGCTGCCAACAGATCCAATAATTTAACCAGCGCCGTACAAGTAGCACGTGCTATACTCTCCGATAATTTATTAATATCAACTGGATCATGAACACCACTTGGATGATCATCTGATTTAATAATAAATACTTCGGTCCAGCGTATGAATCTACTGGTTCCCATATAATCAGTACCATTGTGTACCCTTATTGATGGTATACCATCCATCTGTTTATTATCAATTGGACTCTTAACGCCTAAATTAAATTGTGTGTCATTATCAATCCACTTAATATTAACAGTCTCATCTGGCTCTGGTACTCCCTGTCTACCGCAATCAATAATAAAATCTTGCATATTCTTCAATGAAGCTTTGAGTGCTTCCATTTTCTCTGGCATTATTTGCACCATCAAACCATCCTCAACTATACTTGATTTAGCTGATAAACCCATTGATGATTTTAATGCGCCATTTATAACAACGAAACTAGCGCCAGTTAATTTACGCGGTTTATTATGTATGTTAATTGCTTGAGTTTGATAATTACTCTCATCGCCTTTATTCGTTTGTATACAAACTAAGTGTGAATCGGCTTGTATTGAGAAGTTTGATGCAAATGCTAAAACATGATCGTTTGAATTATTTAAACCTTTTATAACTTGATCGTAACGATTACGTGGAAATAAAACATTTGTTGTACGATCTTGCATGTGTATGACCATACCACGTACACCTGGCAATGTGTACGCATAATTTCTAAAATCAGCTAATACTTTCATAATTGTATGACCAATTTCGAAGTAAACAGCGTCGCGGTAACGCACTGATACTAATGGACATGGATAATATCTGTATTCAGCACCAAGTCTCAGTACTAATCGCAGTGGAAATATCTTTGCCCATGGTGTCTCCCATCTGTGTACAAGTAGGCCAAATAAAAATGGCGACGGTGGTAATACAATTTTTTGTAAACACTGAAATGTCTGTCTTATGAATAAAAAACCGGCGTGCTCACGTGAACCCAATAAATTTCCATTGTGATGAATTGAAACGCCATGTTCAGTCACTGTGTTACCTTTTATTGCTTCAACGTAGATTTGATTAATGTGGATTAGGAGGTCACGCGGGATTTGACTTTCTTCTGGTTGGGTTTCAATTAAAAATATCACCTCGTCCTGGCCAACACAGGCGAGTCCACGCGATGTTACGTTCCAACATATTTTGTTTACACAGCAACTTACTGAAAGAAGCGGATTTGGTTAATTTGATTGGGATAATTGTTTCTTGTTTTCTGTGAGAGAACATAGGGTAAGCGGTCCAATGAATGAACGATTGAAAGAATTTTTGAAATGATAAACCGGTAGGAATTTCATAATCACTCAGATTGGAGATTAAATTGAATTATAATTGATACAAAATCTATTGTAAATTAGAAAAAAATGGAATATCAATTTATTTTGTGTATGTTAAAATAAAAATACAGTCGTTTTTTACGAAGAAAATCGATTTTGGCAATTACCGTTATGTGTTTTCCTTAAGGAACGTTTTGAAGGAAGATAACAAGCATCGGAGTGTTGTTATTCGCAAGATTTCACTTCAGAATAAGAGAAAATCGTAAAACTGATACTGGGAAAAATTATTCCATTGAAAAATAAGTATTTTTCATTAAATGCTACTTCTTCATTGATTGGTCCATTTATCTTATACTGAGAATTCATTGGAAGAAGGGAAAGAAATCATTGTTCGATGATGGAAAAAAGATCTTTTTATGTACTATACTTTCAAAAATTCATTTTCAAGCAGTGAATGAAAATATTTCTCCCATTCTTACAATAATTATGAAATTATCTTCTCCAAAATTAGAAAAAAAAATTGAAATTCGAGTTGATGCTTGTTATGTTGTACTTCATTATAATAAACTTACGATTAGTGATTTTCACGTATGCGTAGAGATTCCTATTGATCGCAAACATTACAGGTGGCTCGCACTCATTCTTCAGTGATTTGTACAAACTGACCGGATCCACAATCTCGTGATAGCTAATTTCTAATCATAAATATAATAAAACAATTAATTTACATTACTTAATTTTAATTTTAATTATTAATTTTATCGCAATTACGACTTACGTCCTTTATGAATTGTCACTGTGGGTGGTAAAACATTCTCATCCTCTGGTATATAACTGTTAGTTTGTGGATTCAATGGCGGTAGTATTTGTCTATTCGTCACTGATGTTGTCTGC
Organism: Aleiodes sp. PSUC_FEM 10030003; assembly: GCA_018902275.1. Taxonomy (NCBI): domain Eukaryota; kingdom Metazoa; phylum Arthropoda; class Insecta; order Hymenoptera; family Braconidae; genus Aleiodes; species Aleiodes sp. PSUC_FEM 10030003. The sequence goes on from JABSMS010020000.1 coordinate 6,539, forward strand.
TGTCCTGGTGATGTTATCCTCTTGCTACCAGATTTACGATAAGGTGGCTTCAAATCCCAGGATGTGTCGAGTTCTGTCAGGTCACAGCCAGGCCTTATTCCTGTGTTTTACGTATAGGTGGGTGATACAAAAAAAAATAAAATGGGAAACGGGAATTTTTTATAAAGGGTTGGGGTATTTGAAAAAACGTTCAAAATCATAAATAAACTTTGGAAAAAAACATTTGGGAAATAAATGAAAATAAAAAAATTATGACAAAATAAAATGCAACATGATGTATGGATATTTTTTGCTTTCCTTTTCGCTTCGGATTTAATTTACTAACTAAATATAAATTATCGTCATTGAAAATAACTCAAAAATTTTAATTGGGTGTCTATCAACGAGTGGAAAGGATTTTATCAAACGATTTTTCAATGGAGATAGTGCAATATGATAAATTCATCACTTTTGCAATTTTAGGGGATTTGGGAAGCTAACGGAGAAAATTAATAAATAAAATTACATGTTTTGTAATGGGAAATGAGAAAAATTTGGTCAGATCCGTCAAAAAAGGTGAAAAAATTCTGACATTTTTTGAGTAAGAATAATTCTAAACACGATTTTAGATGAAAATTTTATAATTATTAGGAGAATCTTCTTATTTATTGAAGAATCATTCATTTAAAGAGGAAGTAAGCTCCTAATACTTATGAAATTTTCATCTAAAATCGTGTTTAGAATTACTCTACATGCTCAAAAACTTAGAATTTTTTCATTACACATGACGGAGATCTGATCAATTATCAATTTCCCATTTAACTACATGTAACTTCATTCATTAATTTTTCCCCGTTAATTCTTCAATCCCCTAAAATTTTCATCGAATTTCTTTTCTCTTATTTGAAACACAATCCATTAGATTTTATGAATTTGTCATTTATTTTTCCAGAACCGCTCAACATTCTTAGTTAATATTCAAATAATTTTCTTCCGATTTTCATCAATAGATACCTAATCTTCTGAATTACATTTCCGATAATTATTTAACGACTCACCATCACTGAACATGACCGATTTCTGTCCCTCAGTTCTGTGCTTCGTACTTCCTTCGCGTTTCAAAACACCAACTGGTACCATTACAGTTGGTGGTGGTAGCATATTTCCCGCCAACTGTTGCAAAGGTGGTATTGTTGAACAGTACTCCATTGGATTATTTGGATTAGGCTGTCTTCCCTATAACCATTTGCCGAATACTCCAATGTACGAAATAGTTTAATAAAAAAAGTGAATCTACACATGCTGTTTATACCAATTCATATTCATCTAATTTCAAACCATTAATTATTCGAATTAAGTATAAGCAAAAACACTGGTAAACTAAAACGTGCAATTCAAAACTAGATAATATCAATCAGAATGTATTCAACAAGTCGTTACAGGTTGACAAGTTTTAAAATTAAATTCATATTATACATTAATACATTAGGATTTAAAGATAAGTTCATTTTTGGAATTCAGCCTTTTTTTAGCCAGTTTCGTATGAATAAATTTACGTTATTCAAGTTAGTTAGTATCGACGTTTTGACTCCGATGCGGAATCGTCTTCGGAATTTAATTTTATTCAATAACTACATAGAAATATGAAAAAGAAGAAAAATTGCATTCTGAAGATGATTCCGCATTGAAAGCGTCGATGCTTTGTGATTTAAATAAAGTGAATTTATTACGATAAAGCATCAAAAAAAGCGGAATCCTAATTATTCATGAATTAATATCAAGGTCGAATGAAATACAATTATAAGTTGATTTTCAATCAATGTTTTTGATATGTCTCGTAAATTAATGGAGAATGGAATTGTTGGACGTTGGTTATGAATTTGGAGGGAATGAAGCGAAGAAAATTCTGAATACACTGATGGTAAACTGTTTGAAATTCTTTAAAAAATAATTTGAAAGTTGAGTTGAACAATTATCCAATTTTTGATCAATAGTAATGGAACAACGAACAACGACATAAAAATCAATTCTCGCCATGATTAAAAGAATTTTCACATTAAATTATTATTATTGTTTAATTGTTCAGACATTCTTTCATTAACCATTTGAATTACTATTTATGAAGTTTGGGAATATTACAACCGTTGTAATCATATTTTTTTCCGTAGAAGTTGCAGTACCTCGCTACTGTTCCGAAATATTTTGCAAACATTTTTCGCAAAGTGAAATCCACTCGTCTTGTATTACTTTTTCACTACCGAATTTCCAGGAAGTGCTAATGAATTTAATGGACTCTAATTTATCTCAATTTCATTGGAATCATCGGAAAATTTTTATTGAAAAATTATGTGACTCGATAAGTTTTGTACAATAATTCAGTAGTGAAGAAGTAAAACAGGATAAGTCGATTTTTTCTGTCAATGATTTTTCTGAAATATCTCGGGAATTAATGGAGATACGTCCTTTTTGCCCTAATGCTTTTTTCAAGCTCTTGAAAATCTCTACAAAAAAGCATGAGGGAAAAAAGGGCGTATCTCCATTAGTTTCCGAGATATTCGTAAATGAATCTCGGCGAAGAAAATCGACTTGTTTCACCTCTTCACAACTGAATTGTTCAGATATTGTTAGTATAATTTTGTTGATAATTTTCATTATTTCCGTTGTCTTGAATTGTAGATAAGATAATTGTTTCAAAGAATTGGGAATATTTCTAGTTTCTAATGAAATGGACAATTTCCAAAGTTCATTATCGCTTCATTTTTATTCGGAGAAAATTTGTTTGAACTGTTTCAAAATCAGGTTCGATAATATTTTTTATGCTATTATCTCAGAGCATTCATTTATTTCTACTCATTCTATGGAACTCTGGAACTTGAGAACAAATAAGATTAGAATTTTTATTTGAATAGTTGTGTTTTCAAACAAAACTGAAGTAAGAAATGGGCAGAAAGGAATTAATATTCAAAGAACGAGATTACAGTAAAAGAAATTAAAGTATCACACTCCGGGATTAAGTGATTCCAGTGACGGGAAGATTCAAAATCTAATGTTAAGAATCACAAAATTCATCGAATGAATATTATCATGAATATTATTTACCTGAGGCGAATTGATACCATCTGTATTATTGGTTACCCCAGACGACCATTCACCATCTCCTGGTTCACTTTCAGCTGAAAAATAAAAGTATGAAGAATACTTGTGCTGAATAATCTGGAATTTAACTGTTTTTGGCAGCCAAATCGAAGCTATAAGGTAAATGTTCTTATTGTCGTTTTTTTTGCTCCCAAAGCAAAAAAAATCTTGTTTTCCTAATTAATTCAAATCCAAGAAATTAATTCTATTACCTCTGACGAGCTGCTGATAACAGAGAGCACATACACGAGAATCCATGTTTCCTTGATACTCGAGTCTATATTTCATACTGCAGCACTTGTTACATAGTACCTGCGAAATAATATATCATCATTTCCATATGTTCTTTTATCTACAAAAATATTCGTTTACTCAAGTAATCGTTATTTAGAACGAGAGGTCCTCATCCTGCGAATAAATATGGATGAATCAATCTGACTATGAAATTATTTTTTATGAAAGATATCTCAACCAACAATTTCTTCATTAACTATGATTTCTCTCAATGAAAAACGGAATCATGGACAACTTCAATTTCAACTTCCTGAAATCTGGAGATGATTTCGAAGAGCAAGTTGACTTTTCTAGTTTTTAATTTACTGTATTTTAATTTATTGAAAAAAAACTAATTTGATATCTCATTGTGTTTTCTAATCCACATTAAACTTTGAATCAATTATGAATATCGTCGCCCTAAAGTCAAAAGGGCGTAAGTGACAAACGTTTCCTGACCAAGTGATTACCAAGTTTTCAATTATTCACAAATTACGCCATATTCTTAATCGTTCATTCATTTACCCAACTAATTTCAAAGATCACAAAAAAATTTACTAGGCCACTTCATCTTATCTCCTTTCACAACTTCATTACTGACTTCAACTTCATTATATCTGTATCTCATTTATTTAATGGAAAGCATCCTCAAAGTGAAATTGACTCATCTCATATTTCCACTTTCCCCTGAATTCAATTTTCTAAAAAAAAATAATTGAAATAATAATGAGTTTAATGAATAACCTTGCCACAAGCACGGCAATGGTGTCGACGCTTGATGACATTGAATTTAACATCGCACAGCATGCAATTTGGTGCATCACTGTCTGGTACCCAGAATGGTGGCTGTTTTCCAAGAATAATCCCAAATTCCATTGATGAATTATCGGATGCGTCTGGCGATGGATCCCTTGGATTTTCACGTGGTTCAGCGACTCCTGTTGAACTGCCATCCTGCGTACTTGTCGCATCGCTCGATGAAACATTCGGTGCAGTCTCCAGCGTTTCTAAATATAAAAAAATTAATAAGTAGAACGACATTTATCTATTTTTATATTCGCTTTATTTATGTTGTATCGTCTCAATGGATAGCTGTGAAAAGTTATGAATGAATGAAAAGCTTTTGCATAATTGTTATTGAAAAAATGTTCTATCTTACTATTTAGAAATATTCCACATAATTTTTTTAGGGACGTTGAGCGACTGAGAAAATGGAAAAACTCAATTTGGAAGAATTGATAAAATCCAATAGATTATTTTAATAATATCGTCGCCCTAGAAGCAAAAGGGCGTAAGTGCCATTTTCTCCCTGAATAATAAAAGGGCGTAAGTTAGTATTTTCATGAAAAAATAAATGTAGATTCAATTTTCGTAGATTTTTGAAAAATGGCACTTACACCCTTTTGATTCTAGGGCGACGATATGATTTAAAAAATCACTAAAATTTTCAGG
>JABSMS010020011.1:0-11374 GCA_018902275.1 Aleiodes sp. PSUC_FEM 10030003
TTTTTTGTTCCAAAAGTTTAGCCCCGTACGACACATCATTCATGTCAGAATATAGCGTTGAATAATCTATAAAAATTAAAAATTATGAACTAATTAAAATTATGGGGCAATTTTCAATTTTATGTTTTTTCATTGAATATTTTGTTGGAATCTTTTGAAATACCTGTACGCAAATGTGCTAGAGCTTGTCCTGAAACAGGAATAAATTGTTCGTCGCCGCAACAGCAACTACATTTTCCGATGGATGCCATGCAGTGTGAAGTATCTTTTTATTGAAATCCAAACAGTCGACACTTATTTCGTCCTTCTTGCGTTTACCACCTGTACATACCTATGGGGAACGATAAAATAAAGACTAGAATCAGTATACGGTTTCTCATTGCAATAAAAAAGAAAAATAATTTCCGTGCAATAACTTCATCTATTGTAATTATTAATATTATTTTGTACTTACTTTGCGTGGCTTCAAAAGTGTTTTTGGCTTGGCAATATCGCGTGCTGCTTCGAGTGTTAGATCACGTTTTGTAGTACGATCAAATACACGGAAGAAATTGTTGTATGAGCCAGTCATTATCGCAGAGTCATTGCCGCTCCAGCAGCATTCAAATTTATCGAAAATACAGTCGTTCTCATATAAGGAGCACAATTTAGATCTCAAATACTCGTGAACCTTTGAAAACAGAAAATTAAAAAGATTGAATTATCTTATAAGACTGTCATGAATGTGTAATAATGAAAAATCACGTACGGGATAGCACTCAATGGGCTTGGTCTCCATGTGTAAATCCCAAACTTTGACACTGAGGTAGTCCCTGCTGATCATATAACGGCCGGAATTGCTTAACTTGACATCACTTATACTAGAAATAATTTCCGAGAAAAAGCTCCTATTTGTTGGATCTTCTGGCTCCTCAAATAGTTTACTATGACGATCGCAGAGTGCTGCAGATCTCATATCGCACAATCTTATTGTACCTTTACTGCTGCTGTACACGAGTAAATTACATTCAACCGGATGAAATTCAGCTGCCGTTATTACCTCCGTAAGTTCTTCCATATTGGTTGGCTTAATGTCTACAATATCTGTGAGAGAAAAGCGAATATTCAACCTATCTTTCCATTTTACTCAATTTCCTTGTATGCCTGACTTTATCAAAAAGGAAGAAAATTAAGTTGAGAAACTTACTAAAACTCTGATCGGTTATCTCGAGGTGCCAAAGATTAATTCTAAGATCATCGGCACTGAGGTATGTCTCCTGGTCGCTGTTGACACTTATACTGTTAATATGGTATGTGTGTGCATTGGCAAATATTCTCCTCGGTGACGCCTCGACCATCAACTCCATTGGCTTGATCGTGGGTACCTAATATTCATTTAAATCAATTCAATTTCAATAAGTGATGTCACTATTTATTAATACCATCATCTTTAAAATCTATCAGCTTACCCTCAATGCAGTAATACAAGAAGGATCACGCATTGCTCCACTCTCTTCCTTCGTATTGTAGCCCTCTACCCTCTTATCACGTTCACTAACCTTCCATAATTTAATTGTTTTGTCATTTGTTGACAATAAAAAGTGAGCTGGATTTTTTCTCTTCAGCCATCTTATTTTATTAATTTTTTCTTCAATTTCAAGTGATTTCAGGTAATCGAATTCTGGCTCGTGACTTTGAAATGTACTGTACACATTGTATTCACCTCTTCGGGGTATACTATTTTTACTCTGAAAGTTTATCATTAAATTGTTCAAAACCAATAAAATAATGATTGATTGATTGATTGATTGATTAGTTTTTTTACTTATTAATTGAATTAATTGAATGAACTTACAATCGGATCACGTTGAAAAATAACAACTCTACCACCTTTGTCCCCGGTTGCAAGTAAATCACCATCGTGGTTAAATTCAACACAAGAGATTATATCAGCTGCAACAAATCAATAATATTTTACTGCATAACCCACTGTTGCTCTTTTTAAAACAATTCAAAATAGCATAATAAATAAAAATAATGAAAGAATTCCTTCGAAAAGAAAAACAAAAAAAAAAACTAGAATGAATGTGAGTTAACGGACTGAAGGCTTTTGTGATCGTTAACATTTCAATTTGTACATCCTAATCTACGTCAAAATGTCAACAAACGAAGGCCACAGACTGGCATCATTTTGGTAGTCAAACGTACGATAAGATATCGCAGCATCTTCGATACACAAACGGAACAAGCTTTATGCAAATATGTAGAGAGAAAAAAAGAGCAAGAGTAATTCTTCATTGAGAAACAAATTGAGGTCTTACCATCGGTGACATCGTCCTCGAGGGCTCCCTTCACCTGTGAGAAACACCACTGTATGTCACCATTGCCTGTAATAACGCAAAAAACAAATGCCACTATTAATAACACAGTTCTCATTATCAACAATGACTTTTGGAGTAAAATACTAGAACAATCACAGAACAAACAAAAGAAGCACGTATTTAACGGAATGGAATTCTTCAAATAAAAACTTGAAATTGCAAAAACGGAGTAGGACGCGTGGTTGAAAATTAGGGGTTAACCACGGCCGAATGCTCCAAAGGATATATCAATTCTTCTCCTTTTTAAAATCAAAAAAATTTTAGAAAAATAAAACCACTTGTGCACTGCTGAATTAAATTTTTTAAGAATTTCACTTTTTTCCACTCAAAAAACCACCTTACCCATTCCAAATAAATACGGCATTTTATTGTTGTTGCAAAAAAAAAAGCAAAAGAAATTAGAGAGAAATAGTGGGAAAAATAGAAAGATTGGTTATGGTTACTTGATGTCTCGCCGCAATCCATCTCGTGGATTATTGGAATATTTTTAAGTTTTTGACTTTTCCTATTCGTCAGTGTGTGTGTGTGTGTGTACTGTTTAAATTGCGTTTTTTTTTTTTTTTTTTTAGGCCGCCACCGTCACTGACTTCGTCTCCTCGTCGTCGACGGACACATCTGCACACCCGTGGTACGCGTGATGGCGGAGGGATGGAGGGACTTTTGTCGCTGGAGTTGTGTGGTAAGCGGAAGGGGCAGCACAAGAAAGAAAGGCAAATGTATACGAAATACTTTTACAACGGTATGTGTTATGTGTTACTTTTATAAAATTGCATGAATGTGTAGCAGAGTCAAATGAAAATGGACTCTTAACTGTTAACTAATGGAGTGAAGTATTCGTTTGTACTGTCAAATGACAAAACTGAGGATGAAATAAACAAATTAATTTTGAAGAATGAAGAATAATTTTTTTTTCCTGTTAACACTTAGAACACCTTTAACCTCTTCGTCAATAACTGTGCCATGGTTACCGGTACTTTTCACGATTCCGGTGAGGTGGTTGTTGTAGCGAATCAAGAAACAAAGACGACAGAAATAAAATAAGATAATTGGGGAAAAAAGATTTTCAGAATCTTTATTTATTGAGAAAAAGAATAACAAATTACTCCGAATTCGTGGAATAACTTACCGGCCATATTTCGGCTACAACTACTTTGCTTGAAATTTTTCGTTAATTGTGTGTGTGTGTGTGAAAAAATTAATGCAGGTGGGTGTGTGGTAGCAAAAGCAAACGATAGAGGAGCAGGTTGATTTCCTTTGGAATTGGTTTTCTTTTTATTTTAAAATTGAAGAAACAATAAGAAAATAAATGCGTCAATGAAAGGAAAGTTGACACACAATGGTGCTATAATTCGAGGCGCGTGTCACATATTCGTTGCATTAAAAAAAAAATCAAATTTATCCTTTATTGTCACTGTCACGCATCCATTAACCACTACAAAATATCTTTCCACTCTTTTAAATCTCACTCTTCCTTTCAGATTCTTGTCTCTTTGTTGAGTTAAATAATTTATAATTTTAAATGACTTTTCAAACGTTATTAGAGCACATTTTATTTCAATCCATTTATTATCTCGGGGTTTTCTTCATCTAAACCATCGACCGTGACGTCATATGTGCCTCCAATTTGTATTCAGAAGCGCAAGTTATTGAATAGAAGAACGTAAGACGACGATTGTGCCAACAAAATGGGCAATGCAAATTTTTTTAGAACGTGTATAGTTTTTTTTCTTCTTCTTATTCTTTCCAATGTAAATTCTACGAAATATCAGTGTGCCGCCATTTTTGTTAACCGTGTATCGCGCCGGTTTCCGTTTCTTCAATGGTACATTTCTTTTCTCTTTCCAACACACGGGATTTTTTTTCTGTTACCTATACTATTCTGTATTCCCAATGTATCCCTTCCCTCTCGCCTCACCCTCTCCTCTTTAAACGAGAGGTTTACCGTATCTGATGCGGGCGCCACTGCCGTATTTGCTCCTTTTACGAATTTATGCGATTATACACGAGAATCAGCGAGACATTTTACGCGGGATTATTGAAGGATTCTTAAAGATAACTCCCAATCAATCCTTATTCTTTGTTTTTATTTTAATCTCTGATTTCCTCAGAATGAAGTCTTCGAACGATGAAAGGAGTTTTTTTAAGTTTTGGCATTCCACCTGCGCAACTATCGGAGTAATACATGTGAATTAAACAAAGACGTGAGAATTAACAGGTGCTCTTCCATATCAACGATCTATAAAAAATTCAGGATTAAATTCGTATGTTATACGAGTCAATGGTCTCATCAAATTTAAAATTTTAGCTTCTACTACACTGTCAAAATAAGTGAAAAAACACAGAAAAATATATTCCGCTGAATTCCATCTGGCGTTCATTAACATTTTGATGAACTTGTTTAATTAACGATAATCTCTCATCAATTATGTTTAATAAATAAATAATTTTCTTTGGACGAATTTTCTTGAAACCTCTTACTTTAATTCCACCTGATTTATAATTTTACCTAAAAGTTCATTAAGTTTGTCACGTAATTCCTCTAACGAAGAGAACAATGGTCCATGATCACGTAGCTGTCGTTTGGTAAATCTTGAACTAAAATTCCTTGAGCGAGGTGAAATTGGTGGTGATGGTGAGCTTTCTCTGCTCATATTCAACTTTTAAAATTTAAATATTTGAATAATTTGAATAGGAACCAAAGAAAAATAATAAAATAAATGGAAACACTAAAAATTTTATTTTCAGTATATTGAAGAATTTTACGAAGAGAACCAATGAAAATATATTCACTCTTTAATCACTCGACAATAGACTGAAACGAGGTCTTACTCGGGTGGTACACATAACCCCCATCAGGAGCACTTTGTAAAACGAGAACGAGGGGAGAAAAACAGAATGAAAGAGAAAGACAATGTTTATGGGCCAGTTAAAAGAGTATATGAGATAGATGATACAAAATGAAGTGAGATAGAATGATGAAAACGTCGATGGTAGTGTGTATATTCGTCTCGAACGTATTAGACGTTGCTTGCTAATCGACTCCTCTTTCGTTGCATTAACGAGATGATGCTGTGGCGCAATTCAATTTCGATTTACATTACTTCTTTTAGTCTTTTCGTCTCCCCCTTTAAAACGATACAACTGCCACCTTTAATCATTCAGTTGAAGCTTAATTGTTTACATGCTCTCGAAAGTACGTTAAAATTTTCGACAAATTCACCTGCTTTATAAATACATAATTTTTTTCACAATTATTTCGCGGATGTAATCGGTGTTTTTGTTATTGGTTTTTCTAATACTCACAGTACCAATTGGATTCATCCTCGTAGTCATACGATTGTACAATTTCATTTTGTTGTAATCTCGCGGATTTACCACCGGTACCAATGTTTTTATTGAAATTTCGCAGAGCTCTCCTCGATCTTACACGATTACGCGTTGAACTCATTATTGAACATCAGTGAATACACAATGACTAACAAAAAAAAACTTAATTCAACTGTTTCTTCGTATTTTAAAATTATTCCAAACTGTAGTTTAACAATTTGGATGGGGGAAAAAATGGTTGAGTCCACTTTACACAGAAGGATAAGTGAAATATTTACGTTTGTGTTTGTTCATTCGCCAATCGACGTTTACAAACTGACCACTCTGTCAGCCTGTCGCGAATTCTATCATTCCGAGTATACAAAAGTTCTTTTACTCTCCTTTCCCCACCCCTTTTTTCTCGTTCAATCCAGACGTCTACCACGTGTTTTCAAAGGAGAATTCCCCTGAAGGTAGTTGACTGTTATTTACAAATAACGACTCACTTCACATGAGAGTATTTTTTTCGAGTCTTGCAGAATTATTATCTTGGGGAAAGAGTAATTGAATAAAAAATCATAATTGGAGCGAATGTTTACTTTTTTGTTTGTGTTTTTCTCTCTCGAACTAAGACATAACAGATCAGAGAATTAGTTTATTCTTTATTCTTTTGTTTTGACTTTTCTTTTTTTCTGCGACGCCGAGAAGGTATGAAAGACGATGAGTAACCTCATGTGTGTACTTCTCCCGATGGTTTATTAAATTATTCACGTGCCACTGTATACACTCTCGGAGGCAGTCGTTTTAGACGTCAAAAGCAAACGCAAATTGTCTTGGTCAACTCGTTGAAAAATTGAAAAACAGGAAGAAAAAATTATACTGAAGTTCGCTTTTTTTTCGCTTCATTTTCTTCCACTTTATCATTGAATTTTACCTTGAATATTCTTCATACAATTTCAATGAAAATTAGAATTAACTACTTCATTTACTCTCATAAAGAGTTCATATTTAAGTACACGTGTTACATGAAATTCATTTATTTTTCTTGAAAATTGGAATCTAAAAGAAATACGATTTCTTTTCTGTTTTTTTTTTGTTCCCATTTTTAATATTCTACCCGTATCCAATGGCATATCTCCTCTTAATTAATATTGTTTTTAATTTGCGGCCAAACAAATAGTTGAGGGGTAAAGAGAAGAAATTGTTTTTTTGTCATATAGAGCACAGTATGAAGATAGCTAGACGGATAAACCACATACATGCGGTGGTAAATGGTAATGCCGAGCCACGTTAATCCTTGCCGCTTATGAATTCCACCTACCTACTAATACTCATCTCTCTTCTATCGTCCACGCGGAATTAACGGTACAAGGTCGATGCAAAATTTTCGTTTATAATTGACGGAAGGGCTAAATTTATCAACTATATGCAAAATTGTCTTGAGCATTTTCAGCAGCATAGTTGTTAGTGAGAAGGCATGATTATGAATAATGATGGCCGAGTTGTTAAATTGTTTAATTAATGCATTAATTTGCGATTAAACTTACCCGCTCGTTTATTAACAGCAGTATTAATCATATAGCCAAGTTTTGTGAGGCTTGATTGCCTCATTATACCAGAGGGACTCTTCATTTGTTTAATTCCCAGTATTGTTGAAGTTGATGGATTGGGTGATGCGGTCCCAGTCCAACAATTTGTACCTTGATGATTCGTATTGCAACAGGGGGTCGTCCGCTGATGCGGCGGCGCCCCCCATAAACCCACGACTCCTGCGTGACGCGTTTTCGTTAATTTATTTCTCTTTAATTTATTATCTTATTATTTTCACCATCTGGGCTCTCTATTGATTGTAGTGATCTATTAAGGAATAAATAAAATATCATAATTTACGTGAAACCAGCCGAACAAGACTAAATTATTCCATCATTTTTTGTTTTTTTATTTGGCCATAAAAGAGAAAAAAGAATTTCAAAAAAATAATGGATTATATGTTATTCTCAAATAAAATGGAGACATTCTTCTCCGTCACGCAATTCGTTTTCCCCTTGTCAAGAGCAAACCCATTTATGTTGTGACACATACTGTAAAAAATTGAATCCGCATAGAAGCCGAACAAAATTGATTAATTATGGCTTCAACATGAAATGAACAGATCGAGTTGCAATTGTAATTATTGACTAGTGAATTAACGTCAATTATCCAGTATCATTTAACAATTCTAAGTGATTGAATAAATTTTACTGTATCGGAGTCATTCAACCATTGATACTCTATTTTAATAATCATATATTCATTACTATATTATTTAAAAAATTAAATGGAATACTGAAATTGAATAATAGTAAATAAGAGAAGTCTTTCAAGTTAATAAACGTGTAATAAGATTTAAAAAACAGGCTACACTTGTGAACGTCAACAACAATCCCTAATCCATCTAGAACAATCCATGTCTGGTGAAAACTCTTTCAACTGTCCTCTTATGTCTCCTAAAGATTTTCATTCCAGCTTCTTATATCAAACTTTCTTTCTTCTTCTCTCCGTTCTAATGAGAATAATTTTCTCAATTTTTTAGCAACTTCTTTCTGTTCCTTCTGGCATCGATCCATTTGAAACCAGTTGAATTCAGATTCAATAGAGGCCATTAACAACAATAAAGACACAACCGAAGAAAGAGACTCCTAGACTTTTTTCCCTATTTTTCTCATTCTCTTTATTTTTCACATCACCTCCCACAGTGTGACTCAGTCCCCGAAAAAATGATTTGTCCTTGTTTCATTTTTTGTTTCGTTTGCATGGCTTCTATTTGTCAAGGTTTCACCAAGCACTGTCTCAGTGCTCCCAACACGTTTTGCATTGTATGTTTCGCAATTGAGGACCTCGAACAAGTACAACACACTGTATAATGTTCTGTATTGGTAACGCATCACATAATTAGGTCAAACCTGCTAGACCCACCAAAGATTAAGAACATCAACAATTGATCACCTATATATATATAAAGCTTTTTTTCCCCGACACTTTTATCTCAATTATCGATTAGCAGTGCGAGGTGGATTTGACACAACTTTTACGTAAATTCTTCAATGTTTTTATGTAAACTTTTATGTAACTTTATTTTCACGATACACGAACGGATTCATTAATATTTTTCCCGGCTTGTTTTGAGATTTTTTTCTACCTCTGTTATTCATCCATTGCTTTTGACGTAATGATCGTAATGATTACTGTTTAATTTTTTTTTTACCAATTTTTGCAATATTCTCTTCACGTAATGTTAAAATACTATTTCGCAAGAGCCCACTTGGTTATTATTGTTTTTGTATTTTTTTCAAACTCTGCCTCTGAAGAACAAAAGTAAGACGACTAGAGTACAAATGTCTCGTGATTCTAAATTCTTCATTTCGATCACGTATTTTATTTCTGCAAGATCCTGATTACAGGATGGGCCTATGAAACGCGTTGAAATTTGTTAATATTTTATGGAGGAACCAGAATACATGACCTTTCTTCCATTAACTTCATTTCTATTTCTGTTATCTATTATTTATGCTGACGGACTATGAGAAATCATTTATTATTGAGTTTCTTGAATATGTAAAATTGCAATGAAATTTGCATGAATTTCTCGTGAAGATAATTGATAAAAAAATGGAATTTTTAACCGCATTCTTAGTTACTAGATTTAATTATGTTTCACGAAAATGTGCAAAATAATGAAGTACTTTTTACAATGCGAAAATTCACTGGAAAATTCCAAAAATACCGAGGCATCTGCTTTAATAGTAACGTTGGAGGCTTGGGTTGACCCTACAAATACTCACGAAGGGTTGAAGCACTAGGAGCCAATATTTTTTTTTTCATTCATTTTTAATTCGCTGCCATGGCACATCTACGTTCCAACGTGAAACGTAATTACGGTGTCCTTTTTGCTATCGAAGTTCAACAGTTATGGTCAGCAGACACTCCCCCACCACTCCCCTCATCTTGTCTCCACTCCAATGAGCAATTTAGGGATGATAAATTGTTAGTGAAAAAGTCACGTTCTTTCATTTTACGTTTCCAAGATAATTCACCCGTTTCAAACTATTAAAATCTGAAATTTTGTAGAAAGCAAAATTCGAGTTAACGAAATTCTCTATTTTAATTTTGATAAAATTGCTTTCCTCTTTTTTTTTAAATCTAAACCCTTTCCTTGCATGTTCGTTCGTTCTGAATCACGGTGGATGAAAGCACTGAATTAAATCAACGATTGAATGATTAGCTTTTGAATATAAATGAAACATGAAATAGAGCCGAGTGGTTGATTTTTGAAATACCGAAAAACTGGAAAAGTGACTGTCATACTGGTTGCATTTTACCTGTTTGGTATATTGTTGCAACGAAATCCGAGAGACATTCATCAATGTTGTGGGCGAAGAAAAAAAAATTGAAAGACAAGAGAAAAAATAAGAGAAGTAAGCAGGAAAAGAATAAGGGCAACAAGAGGATACGACTTTGACAAACAAAATACTGGAGCGTAACGCTTTAGTACTCTTCCCTCGATTATGTACCTGTACTGTATAGTATTTCACTCAAAATCAGCTGATATACAATGCACAGAGCATAATGCCAATGCTTTGGAATTTTTCAATTTCTTGCTAAACAATATAGCAAACATTAATGTTATCAATGTTGCAAAACAGTATACAAATAGTGAAATTACTTTTTCTCTTATTGCGCCATGGAATAAAAATATTCGTTGAGTTATATTGGGGGAAGAGGAGTGGATGATTGGGTCTATTGAGTACTCACCAGACTGAGATAGCCAGGAAACAAAATTTTATGCGATGAAAGGATAAGTTGTTTTTTCTTTAATTTATAAAGGAAGAAATGAAAGTAATGAAAATGTTTAATTATTTCATTCAAAAAATTTTCATCACGTTAGACACTAATTAGAGCACTGACGTATCACAAGATTCACTTTTTCCACATAGAAATTATGCTTTTTGTGTAATTGCAAACAATTTGAAACAACTGGAGAGTAAACTTGCCGGGGTCGTTCAGCTCAACAGAGCGAGAGAGAGAGAGAGAGAGAGTAATACAGAATAATTCAACACGTTTTATGTGGTGAACTTGAAGTTAAATTGATATGTAATTGTATATTTTGATGATTTTTGAGCCATTATTGGCCACAGAGATTGTTTGATGGTTTGACAGGAAGTACACTGTAGAATCAACCACTAGATGATTAGGTATATGTCGGTATTTTCAATTTTTTTTCAATTTCCTCTTACATGGACAGAACCACGATGGTGCCTGGAACACAGGCAAGAATGAAATGTGTCAGACACACAAGCGCAAGGCGGCTTACAGCCGCTCGTCCACGATTCTGGGTGGCCAGAGGGGAGGAAAATGGAAAAAAAGATAATAAAAAAAAACACAGGCGCAGACCGAGTTTAACCGAGTCGAACCGAAGCAACACCCCCAATAATGCCGGCGACCTTTACGGTTTGTGTAGCATTAAGCGCAACAGTTGCTCGTATGACTCGGAAAATTTTGGCCCACCTGCAGTCGTCTTGGAAGAATAATAATAAAAGGAAGGAAACAAACTGAATAAATTAAATGGAGTTTCGAATCAAAACATTCAACGAATATATATCATGATAATGAAGGAAATAATATTTTTGCAGTTGGAAAGAGAATTGAATAATTTTAAGAATTTCAATAAT
>JABSMS010020022.1:0-11370 GCA_018902275.1 Aleiodes sp. PSUC_FEM 10030003
ATATATATATGAAGGCAATAAATAAAGTAAATGAAAAAGAGAATCGTCGTTCGATTTTATGCCTTTGCGAGAAAGTTCCCTTTATTTTTTATTTCCCTTCCTATTGTTTTATTGTTTTCAGTACTTTAACGACGAATCCGTTTTTTCTTTATCTTCAGGATCACCTTGCGAGCACGATGGCATCTGCGTTAATACTCCTGGATCATTTGCCTGCAATTGTACCCAAGGATTCACTGGACCAAGGTGTGAAACGAACGTCAATGAGTGCGAGTCTTATCCCTGTCAGAATGATGGCTCCTGTCTTGATGATCCTGGAACGTTTCGCTGTGTCTGCATGCCTGGTAAGTGAAGATACTCAAGCTATTTTCATTCACAATAGAATTTATCTTCGTTGCCAGCCTGTAATTTGTTGGTGGTAGAACCAAAGCAAAATAGAGTCAAATAATTTTGTGACGCGTGAAAAGTCGCGCGAGATGTTCCGGGTTGCGATAGCGTCTCGCACGCGTTTGCCGGGCGCATCCCTCTCTTTTATTTTTGTAGCCGTTGGTCATCGTATGCAGTAAATTCTTCCAAGATGACAAGCACAGAGATCTGATAACTCCCGGTTTTAAAATCTTCTCTCTGGATTCGTTGGTGTATTCATTGCAACAGGAAGCCGGTAACTTCTCGTCTCATTCGTACAACTTCTCTCATTCTTCCCGTAAACGTTCTACCTTAATTGTCCGACACTTGGGATTATCGATCTAAGGAACGATGCAGGAGAAACCTGATAATCAATTGTGAGAATCACTCAGAGAAAAAAGTTTTGATTTAATGGGAAATATTGCTTGATTCGAATCTCTTATGTGAGGCTTAATTCAAAAATTCCGAGTTAAGCCGGAAAAGATTGATTCAGCTTGGAAACGGATTGATTCAATCCGAAAAGACTTGTTTCATGTCGAAAAAAAGGCTTGAATCAAGCCGATTCTGCTTGATCACTTGAGTCAAGCCTTCTTTAGTTAAGTAAATCGTGCTGTGCGAAAAATTCACGAGGGATGAATTGAAATTAATGAAAATTATCGTGCAAACATATTTGGATATTCAGGTTACGAATTTGAAATTGATTCTCATTGGTTTGGTCAGGTACTCTACTTATTTACGTCTTTTTCGACTGTAATTCAACGCTTTCCTTGGTTTTATTTCATCTGGATTTATTGCAAAGTTTAACAAAAAAGTGAACTCGATCATGATGCCCGCTGAGTGATGACGATAGTGGGGAGCCCCGGGGCGAAACAAATGGAGCATTAAACGCGATAAACGCATGCTGGTAAAATTGCTGCCATCGATTCGCCAAGTGCACGATTTCACCGATCCTCAAGAGAGCTTCGACTCCTCTCTCTCTCTCTCTCCTTTTTCTCTTTCTTAATCTCACAATAATTTTCTTGTCATCTTATTATTTTCTGGACTTACGAATCGATTTGCCCGAAGTACGTAACATAACGGAAAAGGAAGAGATATTCAGATGAAAAATATGATAGATCAACGGACGAATAAAAAAATAAGAAAATTTAAAGAAATTCCAATATCTCATTGTTGCTCTGTCTGTATTTGTGAGCAATAAATAATAATTCAGAGAAATAATATGCATAGAGGATGAGGCAGAGACGTGGATAAACGATCAACTTCAATACCTCTCTGCCTGCAAGTTATTGTTCAATTAAATACAACACAAGCGAAAAGTGGGATGGAAGACGTAAGAGAATACGCTGAGGTTTTATATGGGTAGAGAAGAAACGTGAAAAAATAAAGAATATTACTTGCTTGAGGGCAGATGAAAAGGGGGATGAGAATTTTTTAACGTAAAATATGATGCCGCCACTCGCGAAATGTGAGACAACTTGGCGAGGATCTGTTGTCCTCAGTATGAAGAAGAGAGAGAAGTCCATTTGGGCACAAAGGCTTATCTTGTGTTCACTGGGGAGTCAACCGAATTCAGTGCCTTCTACCCAGTACATTTTTTATCTCTCGTTTTTTTCTTATTCCGTGTGTAAAACATCGGACTAAAATTCGCTAAGAGCTTTATGGAAAATTACGTCTCTCATCACAAAATAAGATTATTCTCAGAATTCAGTGGATTTTTTATTCGACGATGGAAATCAATTAAATCATTCCTTCAACGCTCGCTTAATGCGCGGGATTTTAACGGGAATTTCCATACTTTTCACTTCCTCATCATCGAAGGTGGAAATTAAGAGAAAAAACGGAGTGATGAAGGCTCGAGGAGGAAAGGCAGAGAGAGAAAATAAGGAGTTCTCGGATATCGCGGAGAGGACGCATTTACACGCCCTCTCCGTTAAAACATAACCATACATCACGTGTGTTTCACGGACATGAGGATCACGCACGTTCTCTTTCTACACTTATTATATACCTATCCTATCCTCGCTCCAGGGTGGGTCACGCTCACCCCGTGACCAAGGGAGCCACAGCAAAATAGTCGTCACGCCAGTCGTCTTCCAGCGTCGCGACTCCTAAGATGTGACGGATGAGTACCGTGGAACGACCGCAAGGAGCAGAACAGAGCCCCTCGTTAAGGCCCGCGGGGATTCCAGCGATTAATGTCCACCTTTTGTCTCGCATCTGTAGCGCTGTGAATGAGGAAAAAGGGGAGACAAGATTGGAGAGAGTGAAGGGGCTCAAAGGCTACACATGAATGGAGGAAAGAGAGGGGAACGAAAATAGCAAATTTCGTCCGCTGATTTCGAGAGGAACTGATTTATCGTCATCGCCGTCTTACATTTGTAATTATCGAGTTGACGAATGTTTTCGGTACACGCAGGAGGATCAAGCGTGTGAAGTACGCATTTTCCTCAATAGATGGAGCTAAAACGTTCAATATTGGCACATATTATTGGCTCCATAATTTGGAGAATATGTGATGCCAATATTGTTGACCGTTTTAAGCGTTCGACATTTGTAGAACTCATATGATTAGCAATGATATTTCGAATGTCCGATAATTATAGGTGTCATGATCGACCGTGGTCTTTAGGGGGGGCACCTCTCCGTTCCCTAGGCATTCCATTTATTTCGTAACATTTCTTTTACATTTGTTTTTTTTTCTTCTGAATGGTTTCGGCGTTTATGCTCTTTAATATTTCGAAAATGTGTTCCATATCCGGAACATATGATACACATTGAAATCTTCAAAAAATATTTCTGCATTCAAGTCACGTGGAACTCACCTAAAAAAAGACCATTCCGTTTCTATGATTATTATCTGCGTCAAAACTAGACATGAAAAAATAAAATCCTCACGTAATCGGTAGAAAAACCCCAGGATCGTGAAACGTGACCTGACATCCCGTCCATTTTATGGATTATTTCTTTTTTTATTTTGAAGAAATGTTTCCTTTATTTATTTTTTTTTCGAGAAAAGTCATCGTAATCGGCGGCATCTGAACCAATTTAACTTGCCTGGACGAGAAATCTTCGTCTAGCTTTTTTCTTCCCTCGTATTTATTTTTTTCGTGGCCTTTTTTTTTTGTTTTACGCGGCGATGACATCGCGTAGTGCCCCTACGATGAGGTATATAACGAATGAAGAGAGAGAGGAAGAGCGGTGGATTGTGGACACGCAAGATGAAGGGACGGTGAAAGAGAGTTGCAAGCACACACAGATTAAAGATAAAAGTCCCAACGAGGGTAAAGAAGTCCGTCCAGGCGTGTACCTAGTGCCGATATAATCTTAAAGTTTCTTCCTCCACAAAATCCAACATTTTTCCGCCTCACAATATTTTTTAACTTCTTCTTCATTGGTTTTATTTATTTTCATCAATGTACGTGACTTAAACACGCCAAGTGTTTTGTTACAAATTAATTAAATGTTAATCACATTAATCCAATTGTTTGAGTATTTATTCGTTGAGAAGAAGAGTAGAACACAATTTTGATTTAAAAAATTTTGCAAACTCGGATGAATAGCCAGGGAAACTTGAGATAAAAAATGATACGATACAATCGATATTGAAGCAATAATTACCGAGATAATGGAAAAACGGAAATTTTCAACCTCATAATATCGTCACCCTAGAATGAAAAGGGCGTAAGTTAGTATTCTCATGAAAAAATGAATGTAGATTCAATTTTTCTCGATTTTTAAAAAATGCCACTTACGCCTTTTTGACTCTATGGTAACGATATAATAAAGGATTTTGAAGGATATAATCGAATTGATTCGGAGAAACATTCATAGAAAACATGCGAAACATGAATAATTATAAACGGACGCGCAATTAGTCACGCGACTCTCCGAAAAACGAGAGAGAGGTGCGCTTTAAAGGATATACAGAAAACGTTTGTGAATTGTTTCGTTCACATTACAAAAGGAATTGCCTTTAAACCCCGGAGAAAAGAATGAAATTTCTATGCAACAAACGTCTCATCATCTTCAACCGGGGAGAAGCCAATTTTCGTTTGGCACAAAACACGTCAATCCTCACTCCATACCTGCACAAACAGTTAAAACTGTATTCTCATTTCAACGAATTTATGATCTCGTTTAAAAAGATGTCTGCATACATATTTTAATTTTCTTAATTTCTCTCTTTCTCTCTCGCCCTTTATTCTCAATTTCTTTCTCCAACCAACATAAACCTCTTTAACCTGTGCATCACCGTAATTGAGATGATACTCCAGAAGTCAATGCGTGCATAAATTCAATAAAAGTTTACTTCAATTTACTGAGAAACGAGAGAATTGGCAAAAAATTAAAATTACTTTTTTTTCAAAATGATCATTAAAAAATACGTGAAATCGTTTTACTTGAGAATAATTGAATCCTGTAATTGAATTTACTAAATAGTCGGTAAAGTGATACTCAACAAACGCCGTCTTCAAATCAAAAAGGTGAAAATTATTATTCCTCTGAAAAGGATCCGGAAATTTTACCACTAATTCCTAATTCTTTCTCGAATTTATCAAAAATGAAATATACTAAAATTTTCATATTTCGCAGTAATATGAATTTAACTTTGATTAGTATTAGAGGGAGGCTCTCTCACGGAAATATAGCCTTCTATTCTCTGATTGATCTAAATTCATTAACAAACGCTTCCTAACCGATGCGCCATGGATAATGTCACAAGAAACGTTCTTGTCCTATTACAGATAAAATCCCTCCAAAGAATTTGAAACAAGAAACAGAATTATCGTTTAAAAACGCTATTCATTGCGTCACAAAAATCAATAATATTTTGTCTGATTGGATTGGAAGTTCACGAAATGCTTGGATTTTCGGCATTCGCCAACATAGATAATAATCATAATTAAATTCTGTTTAATTAGCTAAAGAAATAGTAAAACAAAAAATAATGAAAGTAAAATTGTAAGAGGCCAACGTGAAATGGCTGAATTGAGTCAGTCAAATGAGGCAAACATTTAATCTAAAGGCGCGTCTACTTGAGCCCGACTTTCTCGTGTGTGTTCCGCGAGATAAAAGGTCCCCTTCTATTTCTCTATAATACCAGTTTGCCTCGTTAAAGTCATGTGGGACCGATTGGTGAGGTCCCCGGTGCTACCACCTTCACTGCCTTCCTTTCTGCAGCCCCGTCTTATCCACAATATCGATAGATACGATGAGTAAAAAGCCTTTCGTATACATATAAACGCCAATTTCAATGGCCAAAGGAAACTAACACCTAGATCTCTCTTTTCCCTTTTCACCGCCACAGTTTAAAACGTTTTGTGTACAGTTTGTGTGGCTGGGATTATAATCCTAGTGAAGGCACAAAATGCCTCAGCGAAATACAACTTGCAAAAGATACTTGGCAATCTGTCCCGACCTTCCGTCCTTATTATACCACGGCGTCAGATGGTGCCGCCTCAGTGCATTCACGTCTCACGGAATTTTCGAATCAACTCAGTTACAACTTTTCTCCTTTTTTCCTTGCAACAAAAGGAAAATAAATGAAATAATGAAAATTCTTTTAGCAAGAAAATAACCAAAGTATTAATTTCAATAAGAAGACAAATGAAGGACAATGAAACATTATATTCACAATTCCTCCATTGTTCATTTTCATTTGTTTCCTTTGGAAGAAAATAAAAAAATCCATTGAATACTTCGAGTCCAAGTACAAGGCCTCTTGCATCCACAATGACGTCAGCATCTATCCTTCGTGAAGGGATATGTGCCACAGAGACGTAGGCGTACTCAACCCTGAACTTGGCACAAGTAAATCTCAGCAACACAAGCGTTAGGCGTACAAGACATCTCGTTAGAGGCGTTAGTTAAAATATCTCTTCGTCATTCCTCCAAAAAAAATGATGGAAACAGTTCTTACTAGAGTAATCGTTAAAACTCCGCTCATTCCCAGCATCTCCAGCAACAATCCCAAATCCGATCATATCAGGGAGAATGATCGGTCGAAGCAAGAAAATATACGCAAACTGGAAACTCCATAATTTTGTAATGCAAAAGAGGAATGAAGAAGATTCTTTGGTATCGAATGTAGAATGATTCGTTCATCCCAAAAAAGGTTTTGACTCCCGAAGCCTTTTGCGTTTGCAACAAATTTGCGAATTAAATAATGCATGAAGGGGGGGTCAGTTTGCGAAAAGTATTCAGTTCCGTGACTTGAGTTTTGTTTTCCAGATTTGCCAAGTGATTGCAGATCGAAATCACGTAAAAATCTTTAAATGCAACGAGGGATTCAAATCATCATTCCTCTCTCTCTTCATCTTTTTTTCTCTCCAACGTGATTGAATTTTATTGCAAATGAAGGCAAACCTTCTGCCGGAAATGAGAGGTCCCAGCCGAATCCTTAATGAGTAGATTTTTTAAGTCTTTTGCTCTCTCTCCTTTTCACTTAACTAATGTTTCCTCATTTTTTTATAGCTATTTTCCACCGTTCTTTTCGTGGAAACATAAATCACCCGCGAAATGACGCCCAGATCGATGGCTCTAAGAAAAAAGAGGCAGACTTCCAATACATCTTCTCCTGTACTCTTCTTAAAGAAGAAGTATACTCGATTCCTTATGCAGATCGTTTTCTCACCTTTCACGCCCAACTGCGGTTTTCGCGTCCATCTCCTCTTTCTTCTTTCTTATATACATTTTTGTATCTCTCCACAGCGAAAGATGCTTCCGTTTCTTTGTTTCGTTTTTAACTCAGCATTCTCAAGTTTTTTTTATTATCTTGAAAATCGTTTTCTTTCTTCAAAAGCCCACCCAAAAGAACCCTCTTGAAGTTTTTTCAGACTCTTGCGGCCGATGAATTTTTCGCGCTCGTTGAGTCCCAATTCGACGGATGATTGCACTCAAATATTCGCAATTCCCTTTGAACATCACGTACAATTGCTTACCTCAATTTTATAATTCAATGGCACTTTATTTACCTACAAAAATAAATAAAGAAAACACTTTTTTCTATTCTTCAATTCTTGATCTGACGATCTATAAGCTCACGAATATTATAAATGATAATAATTGCACAAATGTTATTATCAATACAAATTATCACTTGAGTGAAAAATTTATTTGAAAATCTTCTTATTGTCTCTTTTTATTACTCTTTATTTCGATTTATTTATTATTATAGCAGTGCTACATTCAATCGAATTTACTGCACTCAGAAAGCAATAAAATGAAAACGAAGATAAAGGTACAAGTTTAAGGACAGAAGTAAAAATAACCAGAGGAGCACCTCTCTTTGGTTTGGACCGTGGTAACTCTCAGACACTCAAACAGCTTCTCAACCTCCTATAGATTTTAGGATAAAGTTTCTTCAACTTCGGAATAAATAAACGTACGTTTTGCCTTCAGTGGGAGTAACGGATATAAATGTCAGCTGACTGTGAAAAATCGGACTTTTCCCTTTAATATGTCAATCTTCATCCGCGATTATACTGCCCCCTTCAACAATCTTTGAAGCGTGAGGTAATCCAAGATTTTTATAGTTTCACGATAGTCTTCCTCTCGCCGTCTATCTCATTTAGTAATCATCCGAGTCATGATAATACAACATCACGTGGAACTTCCTTACCTTCTATAGAATTATAACTCTATAACACTTCATCTTGCTGCTTCACCTTCATTAAATTCCTTAGATAAAGCTCTATGCACATTCATGTACACTTCACGCACCTGCATTCACCAAATATGGCGGACATTATTTCGTTACAGTGCAGTCACGCAGAAAAATTCCTTCAGAAATTCTCATAAACACAGCAAAAATTTTGAGTTTGTGTTTGTTCCATGTATATGCATATAAACAGCGCCACTTGGAGTGAACTAAATGATTTTGGCTATCTAGCGGATAAAATGTGAAGACAACACGACATTTTTGAGAATGTCATCACTTGCTCATCATTTAAATGTTTGTGTTTTTTATAAGAATATTCCTGTAGGAAAATTTTTAGGGGGAATGAATGACTTAATGGGCCAGGCTTTAAATTTTAAATTCTTTATTGAAAATCTTTTATTGATATTAGCACCGAATATACCACTAACATTGATGTGTCAATATAACCCCATATCTAACACATGTTCATCAATATATTTTGACCATATTTCGTTTTTGATTCGGGAGAAACTTTTCTGATAGGAATATTCTTATAAGGCTCCTGTAAGAATTTTCATGCGTAGTCGTCTTCTTCACATTTTATCGTCCCTTTTTTTCACCTACCTTCATATTATATAGATTCCTCGAATCGGTGGAAAAATACTGAAAGAAATAAGTAGAGGATATGGTTTATGGTTAACCATAAAACCAGACACTACGTGAACACGTTTTAATGGTTCACGACTTTGTGCCTATGCAGATTTTGACCGTACGATAAATTCACGACCTCTAAGAAATCATTCGATCGAATCCACAAGAAGACGTAAGAATTATTGTTACCCACAGAATGTTAGTTGTATTATAAAATATTACGTTAAAAATTGACCGTTTCCGGTTAAACGTGCAGGCCGTTTCATTCTCAGATAGAAGGAAATAAACCGTTTTTTCTTCTTCAATAAAGTATAGAAAAAGTGGTGAAGTTATCTACAAAATCTCACGACTTCATATGCGAAACAAATTCGTAATTCATTATTTAGAGAAATTTAACATGAATAATCTTTTGTACAATCAATTTCGAGAGAATTAAAATGATAACACGTTACTAAATAAAGGATTGAAATAATAAATGTAAAAGGATGATTTGACGGAATACTAAATAGCTTCCGTACATGTTGCATAGGCAAGAGAATCCATTGGGTACAACCCACCTGGACTATAAACGAGTTAACGAGAGAATAAAACGATCGTTCGATAATACCTAGGATCTTGAAAGCTGGGAATAATAAGAATAATATGGCGGAACGAAGAAAAAAAAGGATTTCCATACAGAGAAGAGCTACTGTGCTCTTGTATCATGCTCGTACTTACCCAACAACAACAACCGTCCCTTCTAAGGTACATAAACACAATATCTCTTCATACGGGCTCGCCTTTAAACCATCCAGAGAGCCTTATTATTTCTCATAAAACGCTCCTGCGACTTTAGTAATTATCCTTCTGCAGCGGTCTTTTCTCTTTGTTCAATAACTTTTTTTATTTCGCCTTAAGTTAACATTCTTGCTACTGTTTTCAAATCCCTGTACGGACACACGTAAAGAGGAGAAAGACAGGAAGATGCTGAACTCCTCGAAAGAGATGAGTGACGGCCGGTGAAATCACAATTGGTCGCGCAAACACAATTTCCCGTTTTTTTTCTCCTTCATTTCTTCAACTCTTCCATCCATCTATTTACCTTTTTTCTCTCTTCTTAACGAGACGAATTGTTTTGTCCGCACTTTGCTCGAAGACGTAATCAAGTGAGATACCAGCGATACGAGAAAAAGAATTGATAGACGAGAAGGAAATGAATGAGAAGAGATGAAAAACTGCAGGCAATCCAGGAAGATGTTTATTACGATGAGCCATCGTATACGCGATAATTCAATGCTTCAACGAGCCACCCTGTTGAACTTCTGGATGCTCGAATACTTCCACAAGACTTTATTAATTTGATAGACAAACGCCTCTGTTATGAATATCGAAACGGCGAAGTGAAGAAAAGGCGATGAAGAAAATGCACCTTTGCCTAAAAATAAGGAACAGGATTAACGATGCGAATATGGGAAAAAGGCGTGGATAATCCGTCCTTGCAAACTTCTTATAACAATGGCCCTAACAAAGTTAAGGCATAGCACACCGATCCTATCGTATTCAGAGGGTAAGAAATACCCGTATGTGTACAACAGCGGCTCATTAAAACTCAGAATCCCCGGCTCTCTTTCTCCATCGTCCCTCGGACGTTGAAAATCATGCGGTTTTATCTGTTTCACCTCTCTTCCTTGTGAACTTATGGCTCGTCGACGCCTTCATTCATTTTTTCTCCCCCATCCTAATTCGCCTTTTATCATCTTCAGAAATATTCAGCATGATTTCCTCCAATAATTCCCCGTTTTTCTTCCTGCAAAACAGCTCTTCGCGCAATTGATGGATCGTAAAACTCAAATGTTTCGCGAAAGACTCGCAATATTTTCATTGTCCATGACGTTACTATTTTTTATTATTATTGTCTCAAAAATAGTGTGAATACTTCAGGAGGCAAACTACCGTTGATCCTAGGATTATATCTGACCGCAAACAAGTCAGATCTTGGATTATAATCCAGCCAGGAAATGCCAGTGTGTACATGGCGCGGGTGTGATTCCCTTCTTCTTCTCTTTCTTTGCCTCAGTTGAATCTCTTCAGGATCGCGTTTCAACTCCGGTGGCCTTAATCGCTCCACGCCAGTAGAGTTTATCGCTCTTCCTTCGTATGAATAAAATCATAAAACTATGCAGCAGAGTATAAACATTAAGAACATATGGAGATAGAAGAGAAATGAATGCGAAATAAATATATATGTGGAAAAAGAAACACAAATGACTGTGGAACTGTCGATCATAGTATTCTAGCATATAGAAAAGGCAAAAACATAATAAGTGATGGGTCGCATTCACTGTTATGCCTATCAGTAAAAGGGATAAGGACAGAATAGTCGAGTCGATGCTGGGATCTTTTGAAGTCGGCGATGCGAGCGCATAAAAGGCCGGTTTCAAGCGCACGCGCATATCCACCGCGGCTCGCCTCCTTTTGCCGCTCTAACGGACGCAGAATCGGACGATTCGCACGGGATTCACCAGATGCTATCGTTTATATATACCTACCTGACTTCTTAGACTCTGAGGGCCAGAGAAGTGCATCATGGGTGAATTCCACTGGATTCTCAGGGATGTTTCAATTTCTTTTTGTGTATATATATATATATAATAGTATACTCCCACGAAAAAGTCTTATATAACTTATATATATCAGAG
>JABSMS010020033.1:0-11370 GCA_018902275.1 Aleiodes sp. PSUC_FEM 10030003
TTTCATCGACAAATTTAAATTCCCACAGAACGAGGACCAATGTCATCAACGCCACGGCCGCTTGCGGGCGTGGCGGCGCTAGTTGTAATAAAAAAATGGAAGTTTTTAAATGAGTATCCTCTGAACGATCTCATTGAAGTGCTGAGCAAATTTTCGATAGAAAATATGTGTTAAAATTCTTTTTTGGACTTTTTTTTAACGTTCGGCTGTTTGGATCTAAAATTGGGAGCTGAACATTTTTTATTTTCAAAATTTTTCAATTTTTCACGGGCATCTTCAGTTTTTATTATCCCCGCGCTAGGATTGTGAGAGAAACTTCTTATCGCAGCGAATTATAATGAATGTTTCATTACTTTTAAGGCGAATATGAGAAAAAAAGGATTTTCGTAACATGAAGTACAATTCTGTCCAAAATAGATGGAAATCCCCTAAAAATTTCCAAAATCGGTGGGGAATGAGCTCAGTTAAAACTGGACATTTTTGCATGAAGTTAAAAATTTCTCGTAATCGAAGATTCAGGCTTTTAATTTTTAACAAAATAGTCAAATTTTTCAAAAAAATTAGAAAATCCACTTCAACACATATATCCCATTGACAATTCCCTAAGTTTTTCAATGGGATCAATTTCCAGAAATCTATTTCGAACCATTTCATCGGAATTCCCATTTTACTCCTACTAGAGTGATTTATTCCATTGAATGAAATTCTTGTGTGCTCCTAAATAACGAAAACAGATCAAGTTGCAGATTCTGATTTCTCCGAAAAAAAAATTGAGTACCGAACATAAAATAATACTGCTTTAAAAACATCTTCACGAACTCATTTAAAAAATACTTCTCTGTTCGTATATTTAGATAATGAATTAATTGATAAAGCACAATTGAGAAATTCATTCTCTTGAAATGTTTCGCAATGTTTACGTTTTAAATTTTACCGCCCACACATACTAAAATACGCCACAGCTTGTGAGCGGCAGTGAAGCGCAACGATATTATAATATTTTTCTGATATTATTTTGGAGCGAGCACACGGGTTTTTTTTCAAGGCCCCCCAGTCTCTCACGGTATCCACACACGGGAATTTCTTCTCGAACCTCACAGAAGTTTTTTCTTGCGTTGGCGTTTATAACTTGTGCATACATAATACACAGAAATAAGTGAAAGACAGAAAAGTGTTAGAGAATTAAAAAAAACAACAGACAATGTCCGGTGAATATTTAGTATCTCGGGCAACGCTCAATTACAAAACAATGTAATAACTGTTCGTACAGTTTTTTAAATACTTATCTCAATTTACAAGTGGTATTTATTAGTGTTTTATTTTAGATCGTGTAGGAGAAGCAACAGGCAAAGATAAATGAAGTAGAGAATCAATACGTTTTACTTGTCTCTAATACAATTGCGAGATGTTAATTGTTAATGAAAAATTAAATATTGTGATACAATTATCAACTCTCTGACATTGATTGTTGTGTAAGTATTATAAAACATGATTTTTTTCATTAGAATTATCGAATTTTTTGCTCAATTTTCGCTTAAAAAATTTTCTTTCGTTCCCACGCTGCTGGATTTTTGATAAAAAAAATCAATTGAACTAAAGTATAGCGTTGTAATTAAACAAAAATTATTTAAAATGATTAAGAAAACAAGAAATCTATATCTTATCTGTTTCCCAGATGATTTGACCTTGAGTCAGTATTATAAAAAATACAAATTATTTTCCTGTGAATTCACACGGGATTTACCGAGGTGCAAGCAAGATGCCATCGACTTGTGGAGATATCCAGGAAGTATCGGGTAAATATTATGCTGATAATCACTCATTAACATTGTAAATATATATTATTTTTCGAAGAACATGAGCGCGTCGTTAACACATTCCGGAAAAATTTTATCCTCTCGCAGAAATCGTTAAAAAAAGTACACAATTCCAATAATTCTTTAATTATATCCTCTTAAATCATTTGATGTTCAATAATTTTAGCACTTGGAGTACATACGAATACCGCGGACGCTATTTCGACTACAGATAGCGTCGGTACTTACAGCGATGTTTCCGGACACACAACAATATCTGGCAGACCAAGAATACAAGTTGTTTGTATACTTGATCTTCATCAACCTGAACAACTTCATCAGCGCAAACGTGCATTGGATGAAATTAAACAAGCATGTACATTGGTCAATGCAAATTTGAATCATGTACAATTTGAAAAATTGGATTTTGGTGAAACAAATGTTCTAGACACATTTTATAATGCGGATGTAGCGGTTGTAGATTTATCCGTACAGCTCCAACAATCTGCGTTATTTTATCACTTGGGCGTACGCGAAAGTTTTGGAATGAAGGAAAACATTTTATTGTACAATGATATGGACAGTGAGGCGACAATTAGATTAAAATTATCGTGTGGAAGCTATACATTCATTTCATACAGAGTACTAGATTGTGGTACTTGTGTTACAACAACACTGGCATCAACTAGAGCTGGCGAAGAGACAATTGATCCCAAACAACATTTGACATTGAAGTTGAAGAAGATCTTCCAAGATGTAGAAGTTCAGTCTAAAGCGCACATGAAGGAGAAGTTTCTTTCTGATTTACGTAAAGCACGTGAAATGTATTCGGGAGAGGAATTGGCTAAAGTTTTGAATAACATGAGAAAACGTTTGGATGATCCCAATGTTCTTTCTGGTGAGGTAGTTCTCAATGTCTTGATATCGTTCCGGGAAATTCAGGGATACGATGCTATGGTGCAATTGGTCGATGATCTCCGTACAATTCCAACTCACAAGAATTACATAAATACTCCGATGATTTGTTATCTTTATGGATTCGCATTGAGTAGGAGGAATAAAGAGGGAGATAGAGAGAAGGCCGTTAAAGTAATTGAGAAAGCTTTGGAGAAGAAAGAAAATCATGTACCCGATATGTTGTGCCTCTGCGGAAGGATTTATAAGGATCAGTTTGTTGAGAGCAGACATACGGATCAAGAGAGCCTCAAGAATGCAATTCACTGGTACAGGAAAGGATTCGACGTTCAACCTAATGAATACGCAGGGGTTAATCTCGCGACACTTTTAGTTATTGCTGGAAATGAATTTTCAAAGAGTGAAGAACTTCAACATATAGGAATGGTTCTAAATAATTTGATTGGAAAGAAAGGAAGTTTATCGAGCTTAAAAGATTACTGGGATGTGGCTACATTTTTTGAGATTTCTGTCCTTGCTGAAGATTATTCGAAGGCAATACAGGCAGCAGAATGTATGTTTAAGTTGAAACCACCTAATTGGTATTTGAAGTCTACGATAGGAAACATATCGCTGATTGATAGATTCCGAAAGAAAAATGAAGAGGCGGAAGCCTCACCAGAAGAACAGGTCTTCAGTTTTTGGATGGATTATTTTGTGGAAGCTACTAAATCAGAAGTCGGCGATAGTATACGTTTCCCTCTTCTGATTTTGGAGCCAACGAAGATTTTGATGCCAAGTTATGTTAATGTTAATCTTGGTGCTGAAGAAAAATCAATTCAAATTTGGAATCTCTGTTTGGATAGCATGAAGAACAGTTGCAAACAGGTTCATGACTGGCTATTCACTGCCAGTATGATTCGTAGTGTAAGTTTGTACAAGAGAGATGAACGATGCTTATTCCTTTACGTTCATCAAAATTCCGACGACTTCCAGATGTTCTTCCCTTCGATTCAGTGTAGGCAACGGTTCTATGATTTAGTATTGGAAATGACTGTTGATCAAGAGGGAATGGTCACCGACCTCGATGCTTATATGACAGATGATCAGATAAAATACGAGTACGAATTGGACGATCAGAACAAGAGAATTATTCTTGGTAAGGGTACATATGGAGTTGTTTATGCTGCAAGAGATTTGAATACTCAGGTGCGCATTGCTGTCAAAGAAATACGTGAAAGAAACTTGGGTGATGTACAGCCGCTTCACGAAGAGATTAAATTACACAGTCAGTTGAGGCATAGAAATATAGTACAGTATTTAGGTTCAGTTAGTGAGGATGGCTTTTTCAAGATCTTCATGGAACAAGTTCCGGGTGGAAGTCTTTCTGCATTGTTGAGATCAAAGTGGGGACCATTGAAGGAGAACGAGTCGACAATATCATATTACACTAAGCAAATTCTTGAGGGGTTAAAGTATCTCCACGATCAGAAGATTGTTCACCGTGATATAAAAGGTAGCGTTAGAATTATAAGTAGCAGTCTGATTGATTACGCTTGAACAAAAAAAACGCTATTATCCAAATAGAATTTTCATTTCAATGGTTCAATTGCTTTTTGTGACTGAATAATTTCAAAGTAACTGATATTTTAAACTCTATGAAAAGGAACATATTGACCTCTATAAATTTCTTTATCCGTTGAATAAATTAAATTGTAAAGTCGATTATTTTGAAGTCGCCGAAAGGTTTCTAGAATTGAGATTAGTATCTTTACGTGATCCAATTTTTTTCCGTTCTGCGCAATAAATTTGTAATACTAAGAACACTTGATATATGATCATTAATCCAATGCCGATAGGTGACAACGTACTCGTGAATACATACAGCGGAGTAGTCAAAATATCAGACTTTGGAATGTCTAAGAGATTGGCCGGCTTGTGCCCAAGCACTGAGACTTTCACCGGTACACTTCAATATATGGCACCTGAGGTCATTGATAAAGGGCAGCGTGGATATGGAGCACCGGTACGTTTACCTTATCTACTTTTAATTTAAATAACTGATAAGAGGGATTAATGTTATCAAAAGTTTCATAATTATGTTTTTCTAGGCGGATATTTGGTCTCTGGGCTGTACTATCGTGGAAATGGCAACGGGAAAACCTCCATTCATCGAACTTGGTTCACCGCAGGCTGCAGTATTCAAAGTAATTAAAATAACTGAACGAAAGCATTCATTAAAAAAATTTCTTCATTATTAAAATAGAATCATTGGAAGAATTTTAATGACGTGAGAATTTTCACATTAAGGTTGGCTATTACAAGATTCATCCGGAAATCCCATCAGAATTATCAGAGCGCGCTAAGAGTTTCATATTACGCTGCTTTGAGCCAAATCCAGATGTAAGAGCACCCGCTTCTGTACTCTTGGAGGATCCATTTTTGACTGAGTAAGTGAATTGAAAACCATTCCCACGGTCAAGGAATTATTTAAAAAATCTTTCATCTGAAATAATAAAAATTTCCAGGAAGAAAAAGAGCTCACGTTTAGCTGCTCCACCAGACTTTAGTCGCAGTATTTCAGTGCCAAGCGAGCGCTTCGAACGTCTTGGTAAATGCGACAAGACAAATAATAATCACATTGTCTCGACACCTGGAATACAGACGTCGCAATCAGACGACAGGTAATTTAATACTTTGACATTGTCATCTTCTGTTGATTCGTTTTTTTTTTAAATTTTCAATTACAATGCTGAATTATAAAAGTGGGTGTGTTAGCTTGATGCATGCTAAACATAAGCTTATGAATTATTATTCTTTCTGATTATTTTCACCTGAATGTGAAATTTATAATGAAAAAAATAGAACCATTAAAAAAACTAAAGGTGTGGTGTGTAGCGGAGTATTGGCGAAATCAAGTCCATTGAGAGAACGTAGTCCGGCACATCTGCTGTCACCAATCAATATGCCAACTGCCTGCTTGTCTTTCAACAGGTACAGTACTAATTATATCAAGTGTTGGTTGCTAATTATATATCATGAATCATGCAAATTTAATTTAATATCGAACATTTAGTTCAGAAGCACGCGCGCTAAGTATTCATTTAATCATTGCTGTAGAATCGTGGCTTTCGTCAAATTGAATTTATATAACAATGTCATTTTAATAACAACGTTTTCTACCCACGTAATGAGGATGAAATATTTTTTAGTGATATATTAAAAAAAACAAGAAGTTATCAATTTAATTACGTAGAGAAAATGTTTCATGCCTTGTAATTGAGAAATTAATGAATAACATGAATATCAATAGTACAATTGGGAGTACACCGTCAATAGACATAAGCGAAACAGACACAGCCGGTTGTTCAATAACAAGGCGAAGTTCCTCGGGCGGTTTACTCTCTCCGGAAGTTGAATTAACTGGTCAACCTGGTCAGAAATCTGGGGAGGAACAAGAAGGTTTCTATTTATTGAAGAAGGACAGTCAACGGCGTATGACATTAACGAAAGTCTTCAGTCAGGATGAAACGACGATTTGTGAAGTGTGGATGCGCAATATTCGCCAGGATGTAGGACATACAGTGCTGCAAATGCCGCATTTAGAACTGCTTATGCGTGGTATAAGGGACTACATTTCTGATCAGAATCAAGAAGCAATTGCATCGGCTTTTAGAACACTCAAGGAGGAACTTGACTTTGATTCAACAACTATTAATCATCTCCACCTTGCCATTTATTTGTTTCAAACTGCGGTTAATGAGGTACTGAGAATGCACAGTATTAAACCACATTGGATGTTTGCTTTGGATAATCTAGTCAGAAATTCGGTGCAAGCTGCTATCACTGTACTTTCACCAGGTAGGTTTACCTGCATCACATTTCTTCAATCTTGTAATACTCCAAAGTTGAAATATTTATATATGCATGAGAATTGTTAACGGACGGTATTTTTTTTCATTTACAGAACTTGGCGCCGGTCTGATTGATCAAGAACGCGTTTCCACCGGGGCCGACGGCCCCGAAGAAGGTTCAACCTCTGGTGTATCCACGGTTAACTCCATCAAGTCCCAAAAAACATTAGATTCTATTGATAACAAATACTGGAGAGAGTATCGCGATCAAATGGGTTCTCTAAAAATTGAAAATATGCGACTACTTCAAGAATTATTGGATGGCCAGAAGACATTTCACTCGATTCTTCAGCAAGCACTTGAAGAACAGAGAGCACAGGTTGGCACCTTGACTCAACTATGCGAGGATATCAATAGGAAATTTATGAGACAAGAGTCTGGGTGAGAGACATTCATTTACGATACTTTCATTGTCTTACAAAGCTATTCAACAATGCTTTTTATGAAAAAAAAAACCCCATTGAGATTCTTTACAATGAAATTGAAGTTACTTGTATTTTTAGTTACAACTCGAGTATCTGCGGCACTACAACATCACCACAGCCACCTCTTGTACCTCAAATTAACATCACAGACCACAACAATCCATCGAGCACAGACCACAGGCTGATTGAATGGCTCCAAGGTCTCGGTGTAGACGAGACATCTATCGACAGGGTAATTACTAAAAGAAAAAACAATGTTATTCAATTGTGTTATACTTAAATTGGTTTCATTATCTCAAACAATGAACATTTGTTTTACAGTTTATTTATGAGGAGTATACACTTGAGGATATATTGTATCACATTTCACGCGAAGATCTGCGGAAATTGAACCTGCGTGGAGGTATCGAACTGAGGATATGGATGGCAATTGTTTCACATAGAAAGGATAATTTTTCTTGATTTACCTGAATCAAAAAATAGCCATCGAAAATTAATCATGATTTTGTACAGTATGTATATAACAATTTTCTCACTTTGAAGTATGATCGTGAATTCCTTCCAACAGAAAATTAATGCTACGATCGGAAAAATCTTGAAATTGTTAATATGCAATTTTAAACACAATGAAAATTTCACTCGATTATCTGGAGAAATTAGAAAACAATCTTTAGATCCATCATTTTTTAGCCATCAAGATTAAAATCAAGAGTTTCCAGATCGTACTAGTGATGTGATAGAAGAGAAACTAAATCGCACAATGTTTACGTGCCTTAAAACCTATTTTTTTGCTTACTCAAATTTACAGATTTGTTATTTTTTAAAGAAGAAAAATGTCTTCCTACGAATGTACAAAGTTTATTGAGAAAATTCACCATAAAGTTGATTATTTACAAAGTAAACTGCGTTGCTTTATTTGTCGTCGATACGTATATGCAAAACCTGTATCGTACAGTTTCACAATAGACCCTGCGCGGGTCCTTCAACCCTACGTCTCGTGAGAATATGGCTTATTGCATTCGGAAATCTTTATTTCCTCCACATTTTAACATTCACCACATATAAACATTACGAAAGAAATCTTTTGGTTTAGAGTATCGCATTACTCGTAGAGATACTTCGACCTCTCACTCTTTAGATATATCCTTTTTATATTCAGTCTTTAAGCATTTCTGTCATCGTTTATAGCGAAAAATTGTATAAATTATCGACAGCTAGAAAAAAAATTCATTCCTCTAACTCTCTAACATTTTAAGATATAAAACGTTTGAGAGACAAGAAAGAAGATAGAATATCATAACTCAAAGATCAAACCCATCTTCGTTTCCGCATAATTTCGCGTCACTGAGATTTTCTTTTGTCTCTTCGTCACGGATGCCTGAAAGCATTAACATATTTCATACAAAATCCAACAGTACAGAATCCGGAAAGGATGAGAAAAATCAACCAGGATAATAAAGAAGTATGATTCACAGGTAGAACTTCCTCGTCTTCAGTATTTTTTTTCTTACGTACTTCAATGAGAGAATGACGCATATAAAATTTGCGGTAAGTAAAACAAATTAGTCATAAACTCACCTGTTATCTGTTTTGAATAAACTGTTAACTCAATTTAAATAAGCTAAAGAAATTTTGTGAAGAGAAGAGAATTCGTGATTTATCGGAAGCAGTTTCGTTCACCTGAACTCACTGGACCGAGTATCACGGTGGATAAGAAAGCAACGAAGAATGTCAACGAGTGAGAAGGCAAAAGCCGGCTTCCCCTTCTCTCAATACTTACGTATTTAATAGCTGAGGCTTTGGATCCCCTTGAAGATATTCTCACCTCGTTCCCTCTCTCTCTCTCTCTCTTTACCTCAGTTTATCTGCGAAGAGGACGTCATCACGGTAGGATTCACGAAGGCATGTGGACGATTCTGTGCGCCTGACGGGTACACCTTTTCTTCTTAGATACGTGTGGTATGTTCAACAGTATCGTGCCGTCCGGCATTCAAGAAACAACTCCGTTATTTATTTATTTTCATTACAATGATCGAGTTTGATTTGTTATCACAGTAGGCAACGCAAACATGATTAGATGAGATTGATAATTTGTATTTTTTTTTCGATGTGAAAGAAGTATTGAGTGATTAGTGAAGAAATAAATTTCAAGGTGAGACTTCATTGAATTTTTGGGAAAAATTTTATTCCTTCAACGAAATAATATTAAATTTTTCATTTGAATATTTCGCGAATACGCTGATTATCGGAAAGCTTAAATTCCTTCTCAATTTTGAAATAGCATTGTATGTTATCATTTCGTAATTAAACAAAACGTGCCAGACAGTGGAAACATTTGTATTCTTCATTTCAATTCGACTTTAATTTTGAATTAAGAATAATTCCAAAGAAGGAAAAAAAGGAGTTCAACACAGTTGAATACATTAGCGTCATAAGCCAATGAGTGAACGCCGGTGGGGTTCTTTTATAAAAAATCGAATACACTTTTGTGACTTCCGTGAGAAAAAGAAGAATCGTCATTGATGTTGTAAAATCCAAAAAAGAACCACATCTTCTCATTAACACAAGGTGAATTATTGGTGTGAATGAAAAAAAATTACACAATTTAAATACTCATAATTAAGGATAAATTTGTGTTATATTCATGAGGTATTTGTAATGTGAGTAAAGTGCTAACTGATGACTTATCAATTCCAGGAGACACTAATCAAGCAATCGGATACGTCGCAGAACGATAAGTGTGTAAAAGAAGAAGTCACTGATCATAGTTTCGTCATGACTCTACGGTGGATATTTATCTGTATTGTACTGTTGTCAACGCAAATTGGTAAGTCATGAATGAATACACGATTAGGTTTTCCCCCGTGATTATCTAAGGCATTTATTATGAATTATATTAAATTATTGTTCAGAAATAAAGGCATCATCAATCGTTACAAATAGAATTAATGAACTAAACAACAGAGGGGAATGGAGGTTTCTACGTGATTCAAATATGATTGATACTCATCATTGACAATGTCAGTGGGTCAAATCAAGCATTAACAACTGTGTGATCAGATCATTCGTTTCTATCCTGTTATTTTTCTATTCTATTCCATCTCTAATAGTTTAGATTGTTTCACTACATGAAAAAAATATTCATTCGTAATATGCAAAGATTTATGGAAATTCTTTATGGCAGTTATAAATCGTGATCTACTTTCACCACTTCCACAATCAAAAAACCTTTCGTACACTAAATGAAACTCAGAGAACCGGTAATGGAGGCAAGAAACTGCACATAATGAATCACCAAATCAACTGATTTCTTCATTAATTTTAATACATTTCGCTTAATTAAAGGTCATGATTTAATGTATTCACAGCGAGAGGCACACCATCATCGAGCAAGAAGGAAACGATACCTGAAGATGCGAAGATATTTATTGACGAGAGCGCGAGGGAATATAAGGAAGTAGTACGAAGTAGACAGAGAAGAGTTGGCCCTGAACCTCCGGAGATGTCAGTGACAGTCAAGGACACAGTAAATACGACGACGTCGAGTACAGTAATGAGTCGATCGATGAACGACACTGAATCCTCAGCTTCTGAGGCTAAAGACATGGAAGAAACATCAGTTAGTCCTAAAGACGATGAGGATCCTTCAGTCAGTACTACGAAAAGTATCAATAAATCTTCATCCATTCTTCCGTCTAAAAATATATCTGATGTTGATGTGAAGCAAACAAAAGAGGAAATTGTGAAGACGGCCCTTGAATCCACGACGACAACGGGTAAATCAACTATTTTTTTTTATATCTCTTTTGTTGATATTTTAAAATTGATGGCAATAAATTTATGTTTAGTTTCACCGATAAAAATTGCGGATGAGGAGAAATTGAACCTGACGCTCTCAGAATTGGCGAAAAATGCAACAATGCCACCTAAAATATTGCCGGAGAATGCTAGTAGATTTGACGAAGTTGATCCGGAACTTCAGGAGAGACTGAATCACACGAAGTACATCACGAACAGTGGTGAGATTAACGCGACAGTCACGCCAGGTAAGCACATTAGTTGTTTCAATTCGCTAGGAAGATAGATAGATCGATTTATTAAGCTTTGGACTTAATATTAATACGGAGTGGCGAAACTGTGCCTTATATGTGCATAATTAATTAGAAAAATTGAATATAAAAAACGTAATGTATATAAATAAAAAATAAGAATAATTATTAAAAAACTTGTAACTCATGATTGAACATAACAAAATCATGAGATAAAATGATGAGAAGAAAAATGACTTTTCAATTTTAAGAGAAAAAAAAATTTTTGCTTCAGATGAAAACAAAATTATCA
>JABSMS010020044.1:0-11368 GCA_018902275.1 Aleiodes sp. PSUC_FEM 10030003
CTATCTCTATCTCTATCTCTATCTCTATCTCTATCTCTATCTCTCTCTCTCTCTTTCTCTTTCTCTTTCTCTTTCTCTTTCTCTTTCTCTTTCACTTTCTCTTTCTCTCACACTTGTTTACATTTGTTCCTCCGTGTTGAATTAGCTGAATAAAGTTATTAACTATAAATTCGAAAGAAAAGAATTTTTTAGAATTTCGATCGCATCGTGCCTCATTAATAATTTGTGATACTAGATTCAGCGACTAATTGCATAATTCATTCAATCATTCAATCACAAATATGACCGTGGCGTATTAACCTCATTCATCTCAAGATCTGTCACATGCACACAATATACACATACTAAAATCCACACTTGGAAATTCATCAACGGTTCAATTTGTACAGTAAACTATCATATTATGGTGAAAAATCATGGAGCCAAAACATTGCAAGACTATCAATTGTGCTGAATGCCACGAAATAATTGTTGGAGAAAAGCACCACTGTGAAGTGTGCATGATATATTTTCATCAGGGTTGTATTAATACACACAAAATATACAATAATGCAAATGATTCTGTAGTATTGTGTACAGGCATAAAAATTCCGAAAAAAATGCTGAAAAAAATTAAAGAAAAAAATAGTGATTTCAACAGTGCACTGAGAGACATCTTAAGTAGTGATTTAACAATATTTGAAAAAAGGTGAATGATAATTTGAAATCATTAAAGGATGATATTGTAAATTTGAAAAATATAATGGAAGAGATTATGGTATCCAGACAGACTAACACAACACAAAAGCAGTTTCAAAACACTAATACAAGCAATAGAAACAAACCAAAAAGTACATATGCATCCGTAACCGAAAACAAAGATCAAACTAATTCTAAAATTATAATAAAACCCAAAGATAAAGTTGAATCTAGTGTAACTGAAAAAATTGTGAAGAATCAAATTAATATCACAAATTTTGGTATAAATACCTGCACAATGAAAAAAGCCTCAAAAGGTGATGTGGTTATTGGCTGTCACGATGAGAACGAGAAAAAACAACTAGCAGATGAAATACAAAAAAGCTCAGTGATAATTATTCGATAGTCATTCCAAAAACAATAAAACCAAAAATTAAAATCACAAATATCAGCAGTGATTATCATCAAAAGAGGAATGAAGGAGTGCTAGAAGACATCATTAAGCAAAATAAACTCAATTTAAGGAATCAAAGCTGCGAATTGAAAATTGTAAATCGTTTGATTATTGGAAAATATAACGGTTTTTCAATAATTTTAGAAGTAAATCGGTCATACTATCGTATGATATTAGAACGAGGATTTTTGAATATCGGATGGAATAAATGTAGAGTATATGATTACATCAAATTAACTCGTTGTTTCAACTGCTGGGGTTTCCATCACGTAGTCAAAATTATAAGAAAGATACAATTTGTGCAAAATGTGCAGGTAGTCATCATACTAAAGACTGCGGTGCTAATGAAATTAGATGTATTAACTGTTTGACACATAGAAGACAGCTTGATCTCTCAGAAGATTCAATTGTACATCATGTGAAGATAAATCGTGTCCCTCTCCTAAATATTTTTCAAACAGGTACAAGGAGAGGAACTGATTAGTAATATAGGTCGAAGAATCGACAAAAATGATCGAAAACTGTTGATAATGCACATGAATACAAGGAGTCTTTCGAGAAATAAAGATGAAGTTGAAGAACTAATAAAAAAAAATAGAAAACCGGCTTTATCAACACTCACAGAAACTATTTTTACTGATGATATAGATTATTTCGAAATAGCAATACCAGGTTATTCAATTCTACGCTGTGACTCAGAAGGAGAACAATGGGAGGTGCATTAATGTACATGAGAAAAGATAAAAAATATAGAGTAATCATTAATGAGAAAATTGTAAATAACTGTTGCTCTATTGTGGTAAAAATGGTAAAAATGGATAAAATTGTATATAATGTGATAACTTTAGACATATCATGGGCCAAATTCGAGTGACGCATCATTTATTGAACATCTTGAAGACGTATGCGAATGTATGAAAGACGAACCTAACTTGATATGTTTGGGAGATTTTAATATTGATATTAATGAAATAGAGTCATATTATAGTAGTAAATTGATACAAGTTTTTTCAGGACTGGGTATGAAGGAATTTGTGAAGGAAAAGACGAGGATAACTAAGGAATTAGCTACCACAGTTGATTTATTGTTCTCTAATTTCAAATTAATGCACAAGTACTACATACTCCAAAAATTAACCAATCATGCAATAATTCAGTGTGAGATTGGAGAAATTATAAATGAAGCAATATCATTGAAGTTTCAGAAGCGTAATTTTAAAGGTTTTGATAGGAAAAATTTTGAGAAACATTTGAGTGATGTTATAAATGAACTATCTGTGACTCTTGATAATGAAAATGACATAAACTGTAAAGCGAATATATTGATTAATGTAATTATAAATACTCTGGATTAGAGGCCGTCAATAAGAACTATTGTAAAAAGGAATAACGTTAAGTCAAAAAGCTGGTTTCATCATGATATTAAAAAACATATGAACGAGAGACAAAACTTATACAGAATTGCGAAGGACTTGAGGAATGATACTAACTGGCATAATTACAAACAAAAGAGAAATATAGTAATTAATGAGATTAGAAAAAGAAAAATTGAACACTATGAAAATGAAATTGATGATAACATGGAAGATCCCAGTGAAATGTGGAAGAAATTGAAAAAAATTATGCAAGGAAGTTATCAATTGGTGATGCCAGATGAATCAACTCTCAATGGTCACATAATTAGTAGAGATATGAATATTGCTAATGAATTCGATACATATTTTGTGGAGAGTGTTGATGAAATTTCTCGAAGTATCGGACAGAGTGAGTTAATTCATTATTCAAATGAATGCAACTCCAAGTTTGAGAATTTCCAACCAATCAGTAGAAAAGACCTCGATTCCATCAGATCTTGTTGTGCAATATCCGAACACTAGTTTTGGGCAAAACAATGTAATGTATAGAGGCAAACAATTGTATAATGAAATATCGAAGAAAGTGAGAGCTATGTGCCACAGCGGCTTCAAACGGGAAGTGACGAAGTACCTGAAAGTAAAATATC
The DNA here is from genome assembly GCA_018902275.1 of Aleiodes sp. PSUC_FEM 10030003. Lineage (NCBI taxonomy): Eukaryota > Metazoa > Arthropoda > Insecta > Hymenoptera > Braconidae > Aleiodes > Aleiodes sp. PSUC_FEM 10030003. The sequence continues at coordinate 3,135 of JABSMS010020044.1, forward strand.
CTGTGAATTAATTGTAGCGAGTATTCGCAAAAAATCATGTAGCTATAAGCTGAATAAAGACTCTCTCTCTGTCTCCCCCCCTCTCCCTCTCCCTCTCCTCCTCCATCTGCCCCTCCCCCTCCCACTCTCTCTCCCTGGCTCTCTCCCCCTCTCTCTATTGAAGGATAGAGAAGAGCCCAAAGATTTAAACCTTGCTATCCGCAAACGTGTCGTCCGAAACTCTTCCGAACCACGAAACCCCTCACAGCAATTAAAGGAAACACACAACTTTATTCCGAACAATACTTATGCTAACCTTTAAGTCTTCCACTCTAACTGTCAATCTATTTCTGCTCATTTTCATGATCTAATCTTATTGTCCGAAAAATATCACTACCAAATAATTTGCTTATCAGAATCATGGCTTAAGCCTCATATCAATGACATCACAGTTGAATTGCCAGGTTTCAGATTAATTAGAAATGATCGAACGGGCAAAGAAGCTGGTGGCGTTGCCACCTACATCAGAAATGAAATAGAAATCACCATCACTATATTCCGGGATCCCTGAGTTTCTCACTATCGCAGTCAAAGGTGTCGGATTGTGTCCTACCCTTCTCAGCACGGATCTTAATGTATACAAAGTTAACGGTGATCTTGCAGATGACAATAAACACCTGCGCAAAGCTGCCCAAGAACTTAATCTTCACATAGTTCCCCTTCAACCCACACACCACACCGAAACCTCTCACACGTTGATCGACGTAATACTCATCAGTGATCCAAATTCCTCAAGCAATACCTTCCAATTTTCTACTGAGATGTCTAAGCATCTATCATTGGAATCGAACTACAGTCTCCCATACCGAAGGCACGGTCTAGCACATTCTCATATAGAGATATCAAGAACATAGACAAAACTCAATTCCTCAACGACCTACGGGACGAAAACTGGGAGAATTTCTACGCCAACTCTTCACTTGATGACATGGTTAATTCCATTCATGTTACATTACTGAAATATATTGACAAACATGCACCAATCAAAGAAGTAACTCTCAGAAAACCTGCTGCATCTTGGTTATTGAGTGATATTCGATTGATCATGAAAAAGAGAGACTCTATTAGGTATAAGTACCGCAGGACCAGATGCGCAAAAATACATGATCAATATATATCTTTAAGGAATGAATTGAAAGTTCGTATATCTACGTCCAAGGCCTCTTATTACAAATCTCATCTCAAATCAGCTCCAAATTCCGAAAGCCTCTGGTCGGAACTTAATAATCTAGGTGTTACCACTTCGGAGAAAGAGAGTCCTGAAATATCGGTTGACCTCGAAGATCTTGCCAAATATTTTGGATCCTTCGGGGCCAGCTCCTCAATACATGATGTAAATGTTGCAACACAACACACGAACCTTGTAAATAGAGACATTAAGAAAATGCTTTCTCAATTGAGATCATATCACTAAACGACCGTGAGAAATTTATCTCCTTTTCTAAGTCGAAATCTGTTGGCCCTGACTCTCTTTCTCCCTCAATAATCAAACTTTCCTTTCCTATTATTGCTCGTCCAATCCTTCATATTTTTAACCATTCGATCAAGACAAAAATGTTTTCAACTGTTTGGAAGGACGCGATTATCAAACCAATCCCCAAATGTAAAAATCCCCATGAAGCATCCCATTACCGACCAATAGCACTAACCTGCTATCTATCGAAGGTCTTTGGAAAAATCATTGAGAATCAAATGACTGAATTCCTAGAGAAGAACAAAATATTTGACAAATTTCAATCGAGATTCCGCAAAGGAATGAGTACACAAACTGCACTTATCAAAGTCTTAAATGACATTAAGATAGCAGCTGACGAAAGAAAAGTTTCAATACTTGTCCTTTTCGATTTCTCAAAAGGCTCCGATATGGTGGACCATGAATTGCTACTTAAGAAACTACATGCGAATGGTTTTGATTCTCAAACTTGCCAATGGGTCAAATCTTTCTTGTCTAACCGAAGACAGGCTGTAAAAATGAACATTTGAATACATCCAAGTGGTGTATCATGAACCGAGGTGTTCCCCGAGGAACTATATCGGCTGCTCTCTATTTCATCAACTTTTGTAGCGATCTAAGTTCTCAACTCAAAAATACCAAGCATATGAGTTATGCGGATGATCTCCAAATTTACACCGACTGCGATATCAATGACCTATCCATTACAATTGTGCAAATCAATAACGATATCAGTAGTCTATGTAAATGGGTTTACTCGAATCACCTCCAACTCAACGCTCACGAGACTAAAGCGATCTTTTTTTTTAACAAGATTTTATTAACAGATATAGATATATGCATTTAATGACAATAACAAGTGTCCTGTATGGAGCTAAGGATTAATAAATGTAGTGCCAGCCCATGGGCTCTAACGTACAAATACATAATGCTTGGGGATTAATACATAATGGGTTTTCGTTGGAAAATGAGGTATTTATAGGGGAAAGCAAGTGAAAAACCCTATTTAGTGGAGATTATTGATTCATTTATAGGTGGTTTATTGACCAGCGGAAGCGTTTGTGTCGATCGATGTAATTTAGGAGTGGATTAGAGTGCTCCTTCAGTGATTCCGTGAAATTTAAAGCCAATTTGGTGAGTTGGTCGTGGAGGTATGGAATGTTGTAGATATGGTAGAGGAAGGGGATGGGGGTGCTACGATATGCATTATTAATGACACGTAGGAATTTATTTTGCGTAATTTTTAATTTGGATATAAGTGACGGGGCTGCGTCATGCCAGACTGGGGCGGCGTAAGTGAGTACTGGCCTGACAATGGCCTTATATAATTTTAATTTGGTTTTCTTAGAGAGTGCTTTGGATTTGAGTAGGAAGTAAAGTCTACCCATTATTGATTTGGCTTCTTGGTTGACTTTATTGATGTGGTCTCTCCAGATGAGTCTCTTGTCAAGGGTAACCCCTAGATAGTTGGCAGTGTTGGTGATGTTAACCTCCTCGTTTTTAAGGTAGAAAGAGTTGATGTAAATTTTGGAGGTGGTGAAGAGAATGCACTGGGTTTTGGGGACGTTTACATTAATTTTTAGTTTGCTGAGTTGGTTTATAATATTTTCGCCAGTGGTGATTAGCTTTATAATAGCATAGTTTGCGGAATAGTAGTGCAATGTTGCGACATAGTGAGTAGAATAGTAGTGCAATGTATGAGTTAAATAGTATGGGAGCGAGCACTGAGCCTTGAGGCACGCCAGCTACTATGAGTTCAGGGTTGGACAGGGAGGAGGCAACTCTGACCCGTATGTGACGATCTTGGAGATAAGAGAGGAGAATTTTACATAGGTACGGGGGTACCTGTTTTTCGAATAGCGTGTGTATGACACCCTGGTGCCACACGGAGTCAAATGCCTTCTCGCTGTCCAACAGGAGGAGCGCAGTACATAATTTCCTCCCTGCAGATTTTTTTATATGATCTGTGATGCGTAGCAGCTGGTGAGTCGTGGAGTGCCTCTTTCGGAAGCCAAACTGGGTGTTGGGAATGAGCAGTAGTTTATTTATGGAGGTATCTAGGCGGGCAAAGATGACTTTTTCCATAATCTTTGAGAAAGTACCGAGGAGGCTGATTGGGCGGTAGCTCACCGGGAGAGTAGGGGATTTGAATCGCTTGAGGATGGGAACGACGGTGGAAATTTTCCATGTTTTGGGAAAATAGTGGAAAATCAAGCAAAAGTTAATAATTCTTGTCAACAGAACAATGGCTTTTCTGGGGAGGGGTTTAACTACCGTGGAGGGGATGAGATCAGGACTTAGAGCAGAGCGTGACTTGAGTTTAGAGATTATTTTTTCCACCTCTTGCGGCGAGGTGAGTGCATAGGGAGGGAGTGATGGATCAGTTTTTGGGGCAGTTAGGAATGTATGTAGTTCGGCGGTGAACTTGAGGTCTTCAATAGGATTTCCTCTTTCAAGAGCATCAGCAGGTATTTTCGCATAGTGTTGACAGAGCAGATTCGCTTTATCTAAATCAGTGGAGGCGATACGGTTCCCGGATTTGAGAGAGGTAAGATCAGTATTTGTATTTGTGTTAAGGCGTTTGACAGTTTTCCAAATGGAGTTTGGATTCTTTTCGGATTTTTGGAGGTCGGCGTCCCAGTTTTTTTGGATGTAGCCAGTGATTTTAGCTTGAATCACGCGTGTTAGTTTATTGAGATCGGTTTTAATTGCAGGGTTTTTAGATTTTTGCCACAATTCGCGTATGTAGTTTTTGACTTTGATGAGCTTTGTGATATCCGGGGGAAGTGGGGGATTGTAAAGTCTTGGTTTTGACTTAGGAATAAACTTATTCATAGTAGAGAATATGAGTGAAGTAAAGGTTTTTATTTCATTGTCAATTGCCTCGACGGAGCGAAGTGATGGGTTGGCGGAGGGAATTTCCGGGTTTATGTGTTGCTTGAAGTCGGACCAATTTGCTTTACGATAGTTGTATATTAAAGGGAGAAGTTTAGGAACAGGGGAGCATAGGATGGAGAAAGAGAGTGGCTGGTGGTCAGAGGGGGTATCGTCGAGTACGCGGAGGTGGTGCACGATTGAGGGTGGGTTAGTTACGATTAGGTCTAAGGTACTGGGATTGGCGCCTGTTCGAGGATAGTGCGTGAGTACGGGGGGTGCGTAGAGGTGGTGCAGGGTGTCAGTTATGAAGTCTACGAGGAGGGAGCCTGTTTTGTTGGGATTCGCTGAGGTCCAGGTGGGGTCTTTGGCATTGAAATCGCCGGTGATAATGGTGGGGTTAGGGAAAGAGAGGAGAGTAGAGAGAAGAGAAGTATCTATTTCGGTTGAAGGGGAGTTGTATAAGGAGTAGATGTGAATTTGTTTATTACGGGTTTTGAGCGAGATGCCAATGTGTTCAGTGGGAGAATTCAAGAGGGGAAGAGGGTTGTAATGGAGGGAAACGTGTATTGCTATGGCTACTCATCTCCCGTTTGCTCCAGTGCAATCGGCCAGGAGTATCTTGAATTCGGGAAGATGCATTTTTTTCCTGGGGGTGAGCCTGATTTCCGAAAGAAGCACTATTTTTATTGAGTATTTATTAATTATGTGTAAGAGTTCTTGTTTGTGAAAAGATAAGCACTCAATATTCAATGCGAGTAAATTGATATTGATTTTTCGGAGCCATGAAGAGAGGCAGAATCAAGTTCAATGAGATGGGAATATTTCGCTAGGATGCTCAAAATGTCAAGGGGGCATTTAGCAGCTTCTATTTCAGTTATCATGATTCTAATTTCAGAGAGTATTGTAGAAATCTTCATTAACTCTATTTCATCAGACATTGATTGGGCCTCTTTCATAATGTCACCGAGGTTTTCGAGTTCATTACTAAAGATTTTATAATTACGAGGGCGTGCTGTAATATTATTAGAAGAGCTCGGAGTCTGCAGCTGATGAAGATCCTGAAGGTTGGTTGGAAGTATATTTCGAGAGGCTGCCTCAGCGTACGATCGAGGATTTGCCACCGCTGTGTTCATGTTCTTCACAGTTATATTGTTGACATTTGGTGTTTTGAAGATCGGCGTAGGCTCATTTGGGGTCATAAGCGAGAACAATTCACTATTGTCGAAAACAGATAGTAACGAGTGAAGTCGCAGTGGTGGGGTTTAGGTGGCCGGAGTGGGGCGTTGTGCGTGTATCGGGTGACCAGATACTCTTGGTTGAGGTTGGCGATTTGTTTGTATAGAAATCATCGTTTCCTTATATTGAGTTCGCTTCTCACATTTGCGAAAACTGGCCACGTGATTTCCCCCGCAGTTAGCGCACTGGATAATTGTTGGATTTGGGCAATCTTTAATATTGTGATTGCCTGAGCAACGTCCACATTTTATTTCCCGCCTACAGTGGAAGCTAGCATGTCCGAAGGCTTGACAGCGGTAACACTGAGGTGGCTGACCGTTAGCGCGATATAATTCAACGCGAAATGTGTGGTAGAGAATTGTTTTCAAGTCCCGAATTTGTGTGAGTGTGGTAGAAGATGTAGTGAGAACCGTGAAAACAGGCAGCTTCTTCTTGGTGATATTGGTGTTATTGTGTGGGTTTGTTTTGGAGAATTGATGTACCGCCGTAACCTCGATATTGTTTTTCTCAAGTTCGGTTTGAATTTCGACGGTTGTAAAAGTCGCTGGGAGTCCATGGATAACAAATTTTTTAATGCGATCTTTTTTGAACCCGTATGAGTGGAAGTTGAAGCCAGCCTTGTCGAAGTTAGCGAAGATGTCCTCATGGTCCTCGCGGGTAGAGGGATAAATGAGTAAATCTTTACCTTTGTCCGTGATTTTGAAGGAATTCTTTGCGGTAGCAGTTGAATTTGAATAAGTTGTTTTCTCTCGGTAGCGTGGCTGTCGAATTTGATGAACGGAATGTGTTCCTTGTGTGCATGATTGAGGTCATATTGGAGATCATCTTGAAGCTGTGCTGAGCCCATGGATGTCGCGGAGTTGAGAGAGACTTCAGAAGGTTTTCGTGCCTTGTTGGTGCGTCCCGCTGATTTGCTACGCGGTTGTTTGAAGGTCTTTGCAGGAGAGTCAGTCGACTCGCCTGAGGTGTTTGCTCTGCCGCGTTTCATCCTTTTCAGGAGAAACGCGACACTCAGTGAAGATGGTTAGGCTCAGAGATGTTTGTTCTTAACTTTTAAAAAGACACTGTATGAATTTACGGTATACTATTTAATTAGTTACAATAGATTAGCTTGACTTTGGGTAGCTAGATTAGGAGCTGGCGAGCGAGCGTCCGAGCGGTTCGGCAGTCCGTGACCGAATGACTGAAGCGATCGTTCTTGGAACGAATAAATATATAAATGCCATCGACTTTCAATTCATCCCGAAAATGACTGTTAATGGCACGCAAATTGAATTTTCCAACGTAGTTAAGAATCTTGGCATAATCGTTGACTCCAAACGTTTCTGGCACGGAAAAATTAGTGAAATCAGGGGAAACCACTCACGACACTCCATCGTCTCAAATTCGCCAGAGACTGCCTCCCGACCGATGTACGGATACTCCTTGTTAAAACACTGATCTACCCTTTCATTGATTACGGTTGTATATCATTAACTAGTTGTTCGGACGAGATCGACAATAATTTGAAGAAAATATTAAACTCATGCATTCGCTTGATCTTTAACCTGAAGAGGGATATCCCAATTACGGAATATTATATCAAACTTGGTTGGCTGATGCCTGTATTCAAACGTAAGCTTTTCCTCAGTAAACTCATCTATCAATTGATCAATAACAATCATCCCCAGTATCTAGCTGAGAAAATCACCTTAAAATCGCTCATCAATCATAGATCCAACCATAGCACTTATCTTAATCTCCATATCCCCAACTATAGAACGGATTTCGGCAAAGCATGTTTTGCAGTGTCTTCTGGTGACCTATGGAACTCATTACCATTATTCATAAGAGAAAAAGAATCACTAGAATCATTTAGTAAGAGCGCGCATATATTCTTTTCTCAATTACAAAAAAAGTCCATACACAAGTATATCTCTAATCGCTGAATTTAAGAAACATAAAATGAATGAACAGGCAATTTTATTATCACCTTCACACCATTCCCAATGTCCCTATCCTCGGAATTAGCACACGAATTGGTCAAAGTTAAATGTTCACAATATTCACCCATTATAAGTTCTGTAAAACAATATACAAAAACTGAAAATAAAATAAATAAACCAATGAACGAATAAATCATAAGTAAATAATCAAATACATAAATAACTGGATATTTGAAATAATAATTGAGTATATTTCCGAATAAATTGAACAGGAATGAAGCATTAATTAATAAAATAGTGCTCAAATGCTCCTAAGCATCGACAACACATAGAAATTGATGTAAACCCAAAGAACGATGTTAACGAATCATAGGCTGCAATATCTCTTTTCAGTTTTAACCATGTACTGGCTTCCCTCATACTGATTTTCTGAGAAACCAACCGTCTTGGTTTTTTTTTTTGTGGATAAAATCTCGCTTCCTGATGTTCACAATATATCGATAAATGTAAACTGCTCATGATTATACTAACAATAAGTCTCATGTTTAACTGTAAAATTTGGATGTATCAATTTTTTCAGTCCTTAGTGACAATTCACTTAGTGTAATTTTAGTGACATATCACTCACCAAATTCGAGTGATGCAATATTTATTGATCATATTGAAGACTTATGCGAAAGTATGAAAGACGAACCCAAATTGAT
>JABSMS010020055.1:0-11363 GCA_018902275.1 Aleiodes sp. PSUC_FEM 10030003
GAGTACTCAGAAATTATGATACAGGAAAAATGAAATCGATTATATATATAATTTTCGGAATCTTTGGCAAATATCCCTTTACAAGAAAACTTAAGGATGAGTTTCTTCTTCAAGTTCTCATTTTTTTGTGAGTAATTCGTATTTTTTAACCCTTATTTCGGGGAAGAGTTATTACGCTGCAGCAGTCAGTGCCATCCTGGGCGGCCCTAATGATGGTATTTCTATAGCTAGTCGATGATAGAATCGAGTGGGCTCGACGCTCATTTGATTCCTGGTCGCTTTGGAAACACGAAAGGTTGATCGATTTCTCATGGGTTCTTTATTGATCGACAAGGAGTTGATTGGCTTTCGACCACAAAAATCCTTTAGTTTTTTTTACTATTTTTTCTTATTGATTGACTTTCCATTCAAGTTGGCTTCAGTATCAATTTCACATTTTTCAAGTTTTCCGAACGATCAGCAATTGATAGAGCGTCGAGCGCATGTACAACTCGATCAGACTGAATTACTGGTCCGTCAGGGCTACTTAGTGAGGCCCGATCGTCATTTTTTTTGTAATGAAAAAATCAATAAAAAAACAGAACGGTGCAACATTAACTAAAAAATCTATCAACACAAAGAGAAACATATATGCAAATGTATATAAAAATGTCGTTCGTATAGTTTGGGAATACCGGTGTAAAAAAATTTGTGGTTTGTTTCGCCCAAATTATGTCTATCCCAGTCATAAGCTAGAATCCATCATACCCTCGGTATCACCAAAATATACGTTGGACCAAAAAATTATCTGGATAGACCTCAAAACCGCTGTGTCCTCATAATATACGACAGTTACCTATATCTCTCCCCGAAATATGCTATCCGCATATTTATACTTGTAGAAACTGAGAATACGTACAAGCTGTCTATTATGAAACAATGAGAAAAACAGGAAGAACAGAGGGCCATCGAGAGCGTCAGTTATACGCATAATGATACATTCCTGTGATTCAATAATTGGAATGGGTGAATGGTTATCCCCAATCCCGCAGCTGAAGGACAACTAATTCCCATAACCGAAATAAAGAGTTAGAGTGATTTTCTCTCAAACTTCATCTTATTTTATTTCCATGCTTTGTAGTGAAAGATAAATTCCACTTTTGAATCCTTTTTTGAAATTCGACACATGGGCCTTGTGGTACGGTGGAAGTTAAGGCTAATGATTGTTAATAATACCAAAAATGATCAGATTTATTTTGTAGATGATATTATTTTTTCTCCACAAGATACACAGAGATAAAACTTTCATGTAATACTGAACAAATTGCAGCGGATATTTTTCTGCAATCTAATTGACATCCAGTACTTGGAACTTTTGCCTTACATATATAACGTACAAAACCGTTACACCTCGCTGGTCTTACTTCGTCATTTCACATAGAAATTTCCGATTGTATAAAATGGCCTATGCAATAAATTTGCACATCATTATAACTTAGTAATTATTCAATTTTCATTTTTTATGACAAATCGATACGTATGCTCTTGTTCAGAAAAAGTTAACAAGAGTTTGAATCACATGATCATTTTAATAATTTAAATATATTCTTTACTGAGTTGTACATAATTCTCTCAGGAACATTAAGTTCCACACACTTCCAGAAAATCCTTCTTCCACTCCCTTGTCAGTGGGATTCAATTTCGCTCCCTGCTGTGCGAGGGTAAGATCACACTTTTTTTTGTGCATAATTCATCTCGTTGCTTAATGACAAAGTCGATAGCCGAGGCTAAATTCCAGATAGAGTGTTTCTTTGTTCCCGCAAAATTGCTGACGAAAACATCCCATGACAAAGAGAGAAAATAGCGGGGTTTACCTGGGAAAGAAGCAAAATTTCTCCAGACGCGGATGTTCTGTAGGTATTAATGTTCTACTTCTTTCCTTCGCTGGACACAAGACTATTTCATTTGGCCTGAAAGAACCAGTAATGATTCCTATAAACCATGTGATAAGATTCCTTCCTCAATCTGTTTGATTCAGGTTACGGTAGAAACGAAAAATCCTTCGGTGCTTATGCAAATTGAGCCTTCTTAATCTTATAATTCTCCAAAATTTTATACAATATTTACACGGTTCATAACTCTTAAACTAATCAAGTTTGATCCTCAACAGATTTAACGGCAGATTTATCTTTCTGCATGTCTTCTTTTGTTTTGGATCTAGATAGTCTGGCAGTGTCTTTTTTCGAACCTGATGGGGGTAGTGCAAGTGGTTTTTTCCTTTTTTTCTTGGAGAGGGATCCTTGAAGATTCATTGCTTGACTTGCAATATCATCGCGGAATGCTAGAAATCCTAACTGGGCATGGGATGCTTCATTGAGAGCACGGGAACGAATGCAAGCATGATATTGGTCAGTTGATAATCTTTGACCCGGTCCACCCGAACAAACCTGTAACAAAAAGAGAATTTATAATATTATAAAAGGAATTGACGAATTGGCCCAGGCTTGGTCCAAGTTTGTCCCAAGTCTACTCATGCAGACTATTAAATATCCGGCTCAGACTTAAATCCGAATCGAATATTCAATAGTCCGCAACCTGAAAAAATCGTGAGCGCTTTTATAGTTTGATCATATGACTCCCTTAGTAGAGCAGATGTGTACCCTACACCGAGAGAAAAACGATATACGTAGATATAGAAATTGTGAAGAAAAAATTTGTGACAAGGATATTTTTTATCGCAAGAACGTTTCTCTCTCCGTGTAAGAGGAATTTTGAATGAACTGAAGAACGATTCATCCATTTTTCCCGAAGTTTAGCAAGAATTTGAATTCATTAATCTGCCTTTCTTATTAAAACGAGAAGTTGAGATGAGTTTGAATGTAACGGGCGACAAATTTGAAGAAAATGAACATTTTTTAGAATCAAAATCTAAATATGGATTTTTCTGTTGTTTGTAGTTATATTTGAAACTCGTGAAAGATTAGCCAATATCGAAAACATGGCCGGTAATTGGCCCAACATCCGTAATCATTATTGGCACCCGATATATCATCAATGTTGGCAGCCGATATGATGCCAATATTACTTGTCATTATCAGTACGTGTTAATACCAATAAGACCCCATCTTGGGCTCTTATTGGTATAATATCGCACCCATTATCGCAAATGTTGGCACCAATAACGGGCCAATAATGGCCGTTTTTTCGTTTTCTCCTAAGGTAAGGCGTTTTAACGAAAATATTTGGAAGATTGACGGCCTTTAAATTACCATGTATAGCAAATAAATTCGTAATGAAACCTGTTGAACAAAACTGAATGAGCACTTTGAAAAGAAATTCTTCGGAATGTAAATAGATGTGCTTTTGTGTTTTGCAAATTTTCACATTTTTCTACAAGTATCTCAACTTTTACCATCCATAACAAAATTGAGTTGGTCATGGATGAGAGCAAGAACTATTTTTGGGAAACTCAGTTCCATGAAAAAAAAAAAAAAGGAAAAAGAAAAAGAAAATCGAAGTGAACATTTTTTAAAAATTGTTTTCATTAAACTGTTATATTTCTGGAACTACTGAAGCAAAAAGAAATTGATGGCATTCAGAAGTTTGGAGAATAAATTTCCGAATGGCCTATCCTTCAGTCTGTTCCCTTAATTGGGAATATCAATCTTTTCATAAGCACTGTTTTGCCCCACACTGCCAAACTATATTCGATGCCCAGAATTAATTTTCCTGACTTTCAAATGGTAGAATGAAAAAATTCCTAACTGTGAACCTTCTAACGTTAGGCCTCAATTCACTGAAATTACTATCAACTTATGGGCATAATATTTCTCATTTTCCATGACCGTCCATTTTACTCTTGGTGTCTTGCTCCACGATCCCTTGTATAATGCATTGAATAATATGACTTTCAATTAAATAAGTGGTCATCTTTCTCAGACTTTGGAGACATAGATACTTGTTCAGAAATGTGGCCATCTCACCCGACATTATGAGACAGGTGGCTACTTTTTAATTTTTTTTCACATTTCGACTATGCTCTGATAGTAATGTCGCCATTATTTTCTGCTATGGTGCATTCGAGAAGGAAGGGGTTGAAGCGATGATTACACCTTGTTGGTTTTTCAATTTCGATATTCAATATGAAAAATTTGGTTCCATTTTTTTCAAATTGAAATGTCTTTTACGAATTCCTAACAGTACATTTTATCCCTGTAGGTCAATCTAAAGGAAATTTATCAATTGGTGATCACCGAGGAATGATAGTCTACGAATTCCTCTACCATCCCAAAAAAATAAAAAATAAAGAATCTTAGTAGGATAAATAATCGATTTATGTTCACCTGAAAAAAAAAATAGAAAAATCTAACACCCAAACAATTTCAAAGTTAACCCTCTAACTCAACGACTCTCTCCTGGTAGCGCGCGAAATTCAAAATCAGCTGTGATTTTCGTGGCTCTAAAAAAAAGGTGGTCATTTCACCCGGAATTACCCTATATCAATTTTTGTGTTCCCAATACGAGATTTCTTTCGAAATAATGAGTATAAACATGAAGTGAAACTATGCATCAAATTCCTTCAACTCAAACGAGTCTTCTGATACCATTACTTCCGTAGATTAAATATAGCTATACAGAAATAATCGATTGTTAATTATTTCAACACATTTCATTCATCTTATTATTGAACTATGTCTTTTCTTCCGTTTTTTTCCTTCTCACAGAGCTAACTGATTTAAATCGTTTAACGAAATTTTTCAATAACTCCTTCGGGAGGAATTCTCATGAGTTTAATTAATTCATATTTTTTGCGAGCCCTGAAGTTACCTGACTCGGAGCTCTGACCATTAGAGGTCGACAAGCCACTGAGCCGTTCAGAGCAAACACCCATTTCAGGATCACTGCGGTCGAGATGATTTCTGTTCTTTTTACTTTCCGTACGTTTATTCATTTATGAAGCACCGGAACAATATCTACTGCTTCATTTTCAAATTTGGATCCATTGCAAATATAAATTCGTAGGTAATGTTCCACACTTTGACCCTGGTTGCATCCCTGAACATGCGCAAAGAGTTGAAAAAAGGGAAATTGATTGAATTCTCATTAATATTTCCAAAACTTTTCCTAAATTTCGCCAAAGCATTACAAACGTCTTCGAAAAAAAAGAACATACTGCAACTGGTTCACTCAATTACTATAATATTACTTGAGAAACCGAAAAAATAATTGGATTTTCCAGATAAATTATTGATATAGAATATTAATGGTTACGTAAATATCATTCGATAATTGACCATTAGAAGTGTTTCCAACCATACTATTTGACTCTGGTAATAGATGATCCAGCCGCGCGAAATTCAAACGGAGTGATTCAGTAAAGAAATGATGGCGAAACCTAAGTTTGAATTTTTTGTTTACAAGAAACTTTTTGTGATGAATTATGGCCAGTCTTATCGCTGTTGAGATATTTTCAAAATGAATCAGGAATTATTTTCAAATGTAGCCTTCTCTACTATTTAATTACGAATTCATATCCGGAAAATCTTCCAGATAATTGAGAGCATACATTCATATACTGAAGTGAAGAGATAGGGAAAAGCAGTTTGAAAACCCTATGGCATGAGTATTCGGTGATTACTTAAGGCGGTTGGTGGACCATCTGGATAAGGTGAAGGGGTTAATTTGTTTATAATATAAATCATCCATTGGAAATAGAAAAATAAAATTGATGAACACAGATGAATTCAAAAAACTCCCAGACTTTTTCCGACATATAATAAATCCAATATTGGAGCTGTATATCACATAACCTTACATGTCAAAACAAATGGATTTTTCATTTTTTCTATAGTTCCTCTCGAATTCTATACCATGTCATATAATCAATAGATCAGAAATCGATGAACAATCTCCATGACTTCAAAATTGAATAGAATTAAAGATTTCCAAAAATGACAAAAATCTTTAAAAAATCACGAACATTAAAAATAATAATACCTGTTGCTCTTATTGTTGACTTCAAAGAGAGAGACGAGAGAACCTGCTCCCTATCTCTCACTTACAATCTATCCAAAAATATATTAAGACTAGAAACATATAGTCATTGGCGGTAAAAGTTAAATCCTTATAATAAAATTCTCAGTCTCAATAACAAGTAGAACATTAAAAATCATTTATGAATCTAATATTGCGTTATAGCCTCGAGGTAAATACTTGAGATCGGTCTTAAAATTAACCGTCTTATCCCAATGTTTTTTATGTGAATCATTTCTAAGATTTCTCTTTTTTTCAAGTTAGTCTCATTCCCAAGAACTTTAACATTATCAAAATCGAAATTATGTTCCAGATTTTTGCTATGCAATGACAATGCTGTGTTATTATAATTATAATTTAATGAATATTTATAATTTTTCATTCTCTCATACACATATCTTCCAGTTTGACCAATATAAACTTTGTCACAATCTTTACAAGGCACCTCGTATACCACATGTGATTTTTCATTTAGTGATAATTTATCTTTTGGAGATTTGAATAATCTCCCTAGTTTATTTTTTCGATTTTGATATAACATCAACAGCGAATTTTTTCAGAAATTTCTTCATTTACAATGTTAAATTTTCAGAAAATGGTAGAATCACGTGTTGAAGGATGCTGAAACTGACAGATCATAGCATAATTTTCCATTAAATGGCACCACTATTCATATAAAAAAATCCCTATTCAGAAAATTCTATTGTCTAATACGGCAATTTCCTTGGCGAAGATAATTACTCATAAAAAGATCCACATCCCAATTGTGCTCTAGAAAGGTAAATATCGGAATTCCAGTACATTGATCCTTCCAGAAAATTCGGATGAAGCCCTCGTCCTATCTTTAGATTATCTTCCCATATACTTTATGATAATGCACAGAAAGAATGAGAAACAGTTGGATTTGGACGGTATGAAAATGTGTATTCTTTTCAAATCTATAGCTCTCTAAATTCACAATGACTGACTGAAAGTAAAAAACGTCAAATGTCAGAAACACTCATAATATTTCTGGACTCGAATCTTTTCAGTCCGAACAATTTCTTCACTGCTTTATAACTTCATCCGTATTACACAGACCCAGTTTTTTTTAGCTAATCTGAACCTACCCCTCAACCATTCCGGGGGATGAGAATGACGAATACATTATTCCGAGTCAGCCACTCGAATCCCAGATAAACAACCCCCACTTCTGTAAACGAACTGCATCATCTAACTTGGAAAACTTTGTCATGAGCAAATCCTAACAGCGAAAACCATTCATTAACGTGATTCCTTCACGGACAGAACTTTCAAATTTAAAATACAATACTAAAATCCAAAATATAATACTATTTCCCTTCATAAAAAGATTTTAGTTTTGGACTCATCCATTAATGGGATTCTTCTGAGAAGAGAACATGAAGAAAAAGTAACATTGTTCGTTATGGATATCCCGGGTGAAATTTTCAGACCAATAGTTAATAACAATTACGTCTGCAAAAAAATCTTACCATAAAAAATCAGGAAATAACATCTACATAGAAAATCCCATCGCAAAAATATCTCAATCATCATTATCTCATCTGAAAAATCTCGGTATAGGAAGATCTCAAATTTTTTTGTAAGAAGATTTAAAAAACACCCAGTATTGATGATTTTTACTAAAAAAAATCGAAACAAATAAATTAATAACAAAACAAATTCAATTGACCAATATCTGACACTAACAAGATAATTAATGGATCCACAACTCATAAATAAGAATATCACAGTATAAAAAATACTGATCACAACAAATTAAACAAATTACAAAGTCAAATTACACGCAATTCTGATTTCTTTCTGATTTCTAATGAGTTCCAACGGCATGACGAATAAGAAATCAAGAGAAGAATCTAAAATAGATATAAAAATGAATGAAAATGAATGGAAAGAATAATTTTAAAAAAGTAACAAGAAATAAAATTACGATAACAAACGCACAATCATAAAACATAACTTTCAATGACATAATGCATAAATAAATCGCCAAAAATTACACAACGCCATCTAGTAGGAAATCACTAATAGAATCAAAATTAATGAATAAAATAGAAATACAGAAATGAAACAAGGAAAATGGAATAACATCATCAGAACACAATTACCAATATAAATAATAATATCATCATCAAAGATAATATAAACGAAGACATAATTGAATGAGATATTATTGTTAAAAATGAAATACTCAATATATTACACAGGAAATATTATATATTTTTTTTTATTGAAACAGGAAATATTATAGTTTGCGATTATTTTATCACGCGATTTTATACCATGAGATATAATTCCCGTGATATTTTAGTGGAGATAAAAATGGTTATCACTTAGACGAATAATATTGTAAAAACGATAAGCCCATCCAACAGCCATTTGTTTTATTCCTAATTGTCTAATTTCAAATTCAGTTATTTGTAAGCTTGGATTCATGAATCTACCAAAATTCTAAATTAAGGTAATTAGATATGAAAAGGAAGGATTTCAATGAATTGTGTATGCTTAATGACTTCTGCTTACACAAATGAGATTGTTGTGTTCATGGGAGTGTACATAAAGAAACTGGAATCCCGGAAATGTAGTGTATTCATCATGATTGAATGTGAAAATATTATCGTGCGTCGAGGATTGCTTAATGGATAGGACTGAGCGTAATCCACATCGTTCCATAGAATGACAGGATTACCTTTGTCAGTGGCTGTAGCTCCGTAGAGTTCCAGGAGACTGAACAAGCGGTTGTATTCGACGTACTCTAAATCTCTCCAGAAGCAGTAGTAGGGTTTCTCTTCTCTCACCCCAGTAACAATATAGTACCGGTCGCATTTTCTCCGTCTGTACGCGAGCACACCACTCGCTTAGATGAAATTCCATCGAGTCAATGGGTTTTCAGCGATTATTTAGAAGTCTCATGCATTACCAGTAAAAATTGTGCTATGATCGGCACCCGTGAATTCGAATATCAAATGATAATAGTCGACGCGTAAAGTAAAAAGAAAATGTGACGATCTCTAATTAGCTTCAATCAGGGTCGTTAAAGGAATGAACGCTTGATGAAATCCAATAGATGGCAGAAGATATGTGATACAGGAATCAGTTCTGCGAGCTGCCAAGGGCGAATAAAGATGGCGATATTGGGTAAAAATTCAAAATATCATTAAATCCGTTTTTCCGTTCTGAACACATCTTATCGGTTATGTTACTCGTACATACTGATATCGGGGAGATCGGGGCGTTATGGGCTACCTAAGGGAAGGAAGAGGTTTTGAGCACTCGCAATTTGGGTATATCTCAGTTTTTATCAATCTTTTTAGTTTTTAAATCGGCCAAGTCGCGTCGATGAAGGTAGGGACCAGTGAGGCGAAATGGGGTACCTACAAAAACTTTAAAAATTTATAAAAAATGTAGATTTCATTATTTTTTAATGATTGAACGTTCAGTGAACGCTGTCAAACTCTTTCATGGAAATAATCTGCTCTCATCGTAGTATGAGGCAAAATGAGGTACTCCAACATTATTAAAATTCCATAAAAATTTTAGATTTTATTCTTTTTTCAATAATTGATCTTTTTCGAAGTTTTTAATTTTTTTCACGGAAATGATCCGTTCTTATTGTAATTTGGGAAAAAAGCGGGTACTCCAAACGAATTTCAATTTTATGAGAAATTAATTTTTTTTCATAATTTATTATCCCAGGAAGTATTTCAAACATTTTTGCGGAAAAGATCCGTTCCTACAGGGATTGGGGACAAAATGGGTTACACAAAAAAAAAATTGAAACTTGATAAAATTACTTTTTCTTTCTTTAATGAAAACTCCCATTCAGGGTTGAAAGCATTGATGAACGCTGGGAAAAAAATTAATGTACTCCATTTCACCCCCAGTCTCTCCTATATAGCAAAAAATGAAGATCTGAACCACGATCATCCAACAAAATTTATCATTTTCGATGCTGATAAATCTTGATTAGAATAATGAAGAAAAAAAAAATTTACGATTTCAAGGTACCCCATTTCGCTCGGCCTCTCCACATCCCGGAAGAAGGAAAAGTTGAAGAACCATTATTGAATGAAATTGATCAATTTCGATGTTCATGACCTTTCATTGTCCAAAAGAAAATTTAGGGTAGCGATTTGTCCTATATAGTTAAAAATGCTAAGTAAAATAACGATTATCGAATAAAATCACTCATTTTCGATGTTGGGAAACTTTCAGTGAAAACAAAAAATGATAATTTAAAAGGTACCCCATAACGCCCTGGTCTCCCCTATAAGATTTCTCAAATAATGATAGGTAGGAAATGGATGCATAGATTAATTTTTCTATGCCACGTAGGGCCGTATCCATGAACCGCAGAATTGAAGTGCTATAACGTCTCTGATTCACTCAATGAAATGACGCAAGAAACGTTGATAGGCTCAACACGGATATTATACTCCAAGCAATTATCGCAAGAAATCTTCGTCGTCAGTGATAAGCATTCTACCTGCACCCTACATCTGAAATTATTAGTACCCGGTGACTTGGTCCATAGCCCGAAGGTTCACCACGAAGTAATGGTTTCTCTCAAATTTAATGATCCTCTACTAATGTGCCAGCAACTTCTCACTCCCTTTCGGCACGCTAATTCCGATCGATAACCTGTTTATTAGCGACGAACTTCCGATAATCTCATTATTCCTACACCAAGACCGGATAGAGAAGTTGTCAGGTGACAGAGGTGAGCAAGATCTCAGTTTCCCGCAGCACCACATAATCACTTTTCATCCTAAATTCGCACCTTTGAAATAGGATATTTTCTACTCATTTCTAATCTTATTTTTCAAGTGACTTGATTTCTTTTCTTTCAAACCATATCGCGGGCTATATGAAAAAAGGTCGTATGCGCCAATTCACATACATAAAATCGCGTAAAAAGAAACAGGTCGTATCTGCACTTCTTTAGGGGGTGTGAAATCTCGATGTTTTGGGCTCTAAGGAGTCAATTGAAGGTATCTTCTAAGATGATTTTTTTTTAATGCGAATACGATCTTTTTCCATTAAAGTGGTTTATACGACGTTTTTCCATTACAAATCACGTTAAAGGAAACAGATCATAAATGTTTTGTTTATGGAAATTAACAAGAAAATCGTAAACAAAAAGAAAATCGTAAGAATATGTATTTAAAGCGGAGCTACGAGAATTAAATAATTATGCCATGGAACCAAAACGAAAATTACATAAATTTTACTTTTGTTTATTCTTTCACAAAAATTGTCCCTGTTGCTATTATTTGCTTTTAGTGAAATGTCAATATATTATTATTTTTCTTAATAATAATAATAAAAAT
>JABSMS010020056.1:0-28751 GCA_018902275.1 Aleiodes sp. PSUC_FEM 10030003
TATATATCAACTGCTTTCAACTTCTCTTGGTGTTGTACCGCCGGACGCTGTCATCACGGCCGGACGGTAAAACAAAGTTTTCTAGGAGACTCAGCTTGCCGAGTTTTGTACGGTAGAAATCTTATCCCGTAAGGTTCGAAAGAGGATCAAACAAGAATAGTAGAACGCAAAGGTGAAAAACTACTCCAACGAATCTACCATTAGTCAAAGGAAAAAAGTTTACCGGACGAAGTGTGTTCCCATATTTTTTTTCCTGATCATCTTAACCCCGATCAGAAAAAAATCTGGTGTCATTTGAAATTCACTCGAAAAGTAAATCTCATTAAACAATTCATTATGATTTTAATATGAAAAACTCCATTTTCGTGTCACTAAAACAAAAAGCTATTGAATTCAGCGAATGTCCTTTCATCAGAGTTAATTTCAATATCATCCATTGGATTGATTTCCTTTCAGATCAAATTAAAAATTGATCAATCACAAAATGGCAACCGGAGTTATATTCTCATTCTGTGCGGAAAAATTCATTTCATTCATTGGCATAGACGTTTTCGTAATTGACTGATATTAGAGGAAAATTCGATAAGCCTTAATTTTGAAGTATATAATGTCGAATCCTTGTTAAATGCATAGCGTGATATATGAATTAACGTACATTCAAAGTCAGATACTAATTAATTAAGTTGCTATCCCCTGGCACTTGATTATGACGGCACTACACTAGAGATTTCGGGAGTACAGTTAGTACTGGCCTTAATTTGTGATGCTTCTGATGGAGAGAACTCGCCTACATATTTTTTGTTGTAACAGGTAAAAGTCTTAAGCCCTCTGAACTATGAGCGCTCTCATCTGTTGGGTAAATAATATTACCTAAAGATTCCAAACTCCTTCAACTGTTTTACATTATAATTGGAGTTCACCAGATTCCTCTTAATTTGAACCTTCATTGTTATTCTTTCCAAATTTACTCGAAGATAAATTAACATTGACATGAATTTATCATTTGAAGCTTGAATCAAGTCTCAAATGAAAAGTTTGAATTGAGAATAAAAATAGTATCGAAGCAAACAGTATTTCGTCTCGAATCCACTTTTTTTCTGGATGAAATAACAGACAAAACGTAAGAAAATGCCCCATACCATCTCTCTTAGAATATAGTGTAGTTCCCAATTTCATTGATCATGATTATTTATTCACAGTCGCCTCATTCCCCAGAAACAAATAAACTGAAAAAATCATAATACCACTGAATCATTATTCCCTTCTCAATTATTCTCTCTTTTTTTTTCTTGCCACCTGTATTAATAAACGTATCCACGTGCTGTACTCATGTGTAATTAAAGATTCTCTGAAGAAAAAGAACTATGCAAATGATCATCGAGATTGACTGCATTAAACAAGTAAGGATGAAAAATGGAATGAGAAAAATTGTGTATCCACATTGTATATCAGGGTTAAGTAACAAATTCAGGTCAACAAAGAATATTTGACTTTCTAATGAGGCAATGGCTTCTGTGCTCATGCAGACACTTGCACAGAAAATCCATTAATCATACGAACTCTTCATAGTGAAGAGAAGGGTACAGGAGGAATGGAAGGGAATATTGAAGGTTAAAGGATTCTCAGAATATCGACAAACTCTGAGATCCTGAGCATTTCATCCGATCATTATTCAAAAATTTAGGCAACCCTTAAACGCATTCATTAACTAATCATCATCTGCATCAGTAATGGAGATCCATCTACACAATTTAGATGAATACTGAATGTTATCATTGCAAACTTTATATTCGTCTTCTGGTTGGCAAACTTTTTTGGCAGCTACAGTTTCCGAATAAAAATTGGTAGAGTATACATGCAGTATCATGTATACGCTCAAAATCACATGGCCATGAGTTCAAGTGGGGTTGCAACCCTCTCGATGATTGAAGAGCCCCAGTGAATCAAAGAAGGTCGAGACAATGGAGCTATGCATGAAAAACTCGTGCATCACTGATGTTAGACAGAGGTGAAATTTTCATTTTAAAGACGATGAAGAGTTCATTGTTAAGTATACAGCAGAAAAAAAGTTACTGAGTGAAAAGTTCATCAAGGTAGTCCTCTTTCACATCACTCAATTAAATAAATAATTTACTTCGAAAAGTTCATCACGTGCATGAACTATGTTGTATCCGTTCTCCTGATATTTCCACAGAAGAATCCCGATTATTGCTGATCAATTTCGTTAATTACAGGAAAGGCAATCAACGAAAAAGCATTTCTTATGTTTGAGCATTAATGTTTGTGTGAGGCTAGCAACCAGTGTATTTCAATGAGTCACTACTCTTCTCAAAATATCTCAGAAAGGAAGCAATCAACAAATTGACCCCCGTGATTGTTGTTAGAAGTTGATTAGTCTCCTGATTCGATATTATCGTGATGAAAAAGAATATATAGAGGTGAAGTAGGGTAAATTAAAATCTGCCAATCTCATTTTTCCGGTGGGAAAGAGTTATCTCAATAACCGAGAAGGAATGAGTCTTTCCAGGATTGATAAATTATCCTTAAACTGCATATAAACGAAATAGAGAAGTAAATTCGTTTGATTAACATTGAAATGGAAACTATCGATGACGTTAGGATTTTTTTTTTCTAATATGAGCAACAAAAGCTGTATCAACAGCAATTGATAATCATTCACTTATTTTAATTTATTAAAAAAAAGAAATTAAGGGAAGTGAAGGGATTTGATTGTTTCGATCACTTTCACTTCCACGAAAAATTGTTTACTAAATCCTAGTATTTTATTCGATTATACGACATTTAATCCTGACCTTTTGATCCTCAAAATGAAAATTAGGAAATGGAGAGGCGTTGTTTACCCTGATGTTTGAATTGAAAGGATCAAATTGAAGGATCAAATCTATCAGGATCAAAGAACCAGCCATCATTTTTTGCTCCTCGTATTCCATAATAAGATTACTATGTCACGGCATAAATAACTATGTGAAGTAGCGCATAGTCAATTGTATTTTTTTTCTTAGTGTTCATATATATTAAGGATAATTTTCAACACCCAAAGAATTTTCATTTATGTAGAAGTCTGATAGAGAGATATGAATCATTCTAACTATTGAGATTGTCGGGGAAGAGTCTTTTAGGAATTATCCTCAAGATGTTACACCCAAAGAGAAGTTGTATTGAATCAAGCCTAAGTGAGGCTTGTTTCAAGCCGACTAGTAATTCTTGACTCAAAACTTTAAGCTGAGGATTGATTCAAACACATGACGCCATTTTCATATCCCGTATCACTTCCTTTAACAGTGTGCTTATGTATAAATATAGCATCACATAAATGAATAAAACATAATACCAAGCAGAAATTCGTATTCCATTGAGCGTATGCCATGTCAGGAGTAAAGGGTTCTCTCCGTCGAAAATGTATACAAAAAGATAGGTCAAAAGCAATGGAAGAATACAAACGAATAAAAAAAGAATAATGTAAAAGAGAGAGAATGAAGAGTGGGCTTGGTTCGTATGCAGCAAGCTGAACTGAAGACTAAGCTGAGTATCCATCAAGCAGCTTTCGAATGGCTCCCTCTCTCCCTCTTGCACCCACGGAGTTTACTGCGCGCGAATTCTTCACTTGGGTTGAGGCCGAAGAAGACGAATAGTGACGTGCACCACAACGGTGAACCACCGACTGACAAACCCGACCACCATACACAACCCCTACTCTCCACCCACTTTCTCACTTTTTCTGTTGCTCCCTTGTGCATGGTAACTCGGTGTATTCTCAAGCGTCTCGCTTGCTAAAGTACCCTGACGATGTTAAATAGATTCTTGAAACTCAATAACTCGAACGAAAGACCCGACGCCCGCCATACTCG
This sequence comes from Aleiodes sp. PSUC_FEM 10030003, assembly GCA_018902275.1. Taxonomy (NCBI): domain Eukaryota; kingdom Metazoa; phylum Arthropoda; class Insecta; order Hymenoptera; family Braconidae; genus Aleiodes; species Aleiodes sp. PSUC_FEM 10030003. The sequence continues at coordinate 3,870 of JABSMS010020056.1, forward strand.
CGCTCGTTTCCGGCTCCATCTCCGTGTTATATTTACTCGTGATATTACGTTCTACAACCGTCCTACATAAACTCACCTAACTATATTCATTCCGAACGAGAATCTTCAAAATTACTCGGCCAATTAAACTTCAGTTAGAATATGGATTATTGCGATAATGGTTCAACGATTCGCGAATCGTTGAATGATTCTATTTTTCCATCATCTAAATTTGTGAAAGAACCAATTATCCGGAAAAAAATAATCTAATTTATGAACTCTCCAGAGAGATCGTGAATTGTGAATGAAACGAAAGCTGAAGTTGTTCCTAATGAAAATCGAAGTGTCAAAAGTTTTGTGAGAAACGATAATTTTCAAATTTTTATCAAAATTCTTGCCAAATGGGAGAGCAAGAAAATCTAGGAGCACGACTCTCTCGAGGCTCTCAATTAGAAGGAACATTTGGAATATTTGTTGGATAACAATATAAATTAGTAACTAAAAGATTATCTTGGTATCGTTATATCATTCCGCATAAAAATTGCGTAAACAATTTTAGAGAGACAGTAAGAAACAATCAATTCTAATAAATTCCAATTGTAAAAGGTCTCTAAGCCCGCAAGAATATGGTCAATCATTCTTCCTGATAGTTCAAGAAATGTGCTCATCGGTCTTTCAATCTAATTTCAATTGCCATTCAGAGGTAGTAATTTTTTGTGTTGGATTCCCCGGTTACGGCTCCACTTACCCATGAAAGCCTGTGTATGATGAAGTATTACCATTAATTAATTACGTCCAAACTAGGTTCAAGAGCAAAGTAAAAATTCAACACAAGTATTTGATGTTCAAGAATAATATATTAATTTTTCAGAATTTTTTCAATAAGACCTACTTGCGGTTCAACCTTCTTGATCTGGAGCTTGTCCATGAAAGAATTAAACAGAGTTCATCATCAGAATAAAGTGCTATTATTGCTTCTACATGAATTTCGATAATCGACATACAGTGACTAATTGCTATCTATTATCAATAGTTTTACCCTAATACCATCCTTTATCGTACTAGCATTCCATCAGAGTCGTGTGGCCTTCAGCATTAATCGATAATGCAGAGATAATTATCTTGTCTACTGTAATGTCAAAGCCACTAGATCTTCATCCTCATTGGATATTAACATTAAAATTGCATGTTCAATTGAGGGCACCTGCTGTCAAGAGTGCAATTATCATGTAATTATAGAAAATGAATTAGTAGCATTGATAGAAAAAGATTAATCTGAATTTTGGTTAGATAAATATTTGTTTGACGAGGATTTCGCGTTTAGTTTTGCGTAAATATTGAGGCTTTTGAAAATCTACATTCATGCGAAATTTTGATGCAGCAAGCATATTTCCGAAGCCATAATTCCGTTGGCAGGGGAAACAAAGAGATTATAGTAGAGTAATCACCTCGTTAGTGGAACACGCACAGGCAAATTGATTTGGTTTTCAATAGAGAATTCGAAATTGTACACGGATCTAAATGATGTGATATTTTTGTGACTTTTTATCGATCAAAATAGCCTCAGGGTGATCATGAATATACTATGCAAAACTCATCATTGATGGCCGATCTCGTCTGCACATTCGCTTCCCCTTTTCCCATATAAATCTATTGAATTTATTGAGAATAAATTTTCATCCATCGATTCGAAACACTTTATTAGGAGAATTTATAGAATGAGGATGGTCGCTTCTTACTATTCTAGATGATATCATAAGAAAGGGAGAAATTGCGGGCCCGCGTTCATAGCGCGACCACAGAAGGCTTAAGAAACCTATTAATTTCTTAACAAGATTATACAGATATATTCAAATTATACGGCGCTCACGTCACGTCATTTTAATGTAATAGGGGCTACGAAATCATCCTGTTCACCAATTGTGCAGCGATTTTCTTCCATCGGTCTGAGTGTGAAGAAAATTATTTGAAAAATTATGAAGGTATCATCTCAAAATTAATGTTAATCATCAATCACCAAATACATTACGTAGATCTACTCTAATAGTGATAAATTCGGCACTCTCAGTCTCACTAGTTGGACGGGGGAATTCATTGGAATTAGGTGAAGGATTAAAAAAAGAAGAGAGAAGATTCTACGGAAATTCCAAGAAATTTTTGAATCAAGGAAATAATAAAACCATCTTAAAATTATATTAGCTATCTTCTGCAGGGAGCCTTCCAAAAAATCATGCACTGAGAATTAAAAAGATGAGTCAAATTTCACGAAGAATTTAATCAAATCGCAATTTTTCATGGATAATTTTTTTTCGGTTGTGCGAAAAATTTAATGAAGAACATAAGTTGAAGAAAATGAACGAGCTGCTAGGTGAAATATGGTAATCCATGGGTTAAAGTGTAGGGAAAAGGAATAGGCGTGGATATCAGTGCTGGGCGACGAAAATTCAATAGCTCCTGGCGTCGTTTGCCGTTTAGATTAAAGGCGACAAATTAACCGGATAAGAAATTAAGAAAAAAAAAGGCATGGAAATCCGTAGAGGTACGAAAATGAGAAAATGAGAGAAAAGAAGAAAATGGTGAGTTGCTATAACATGAGAAAAAGGAGAGAATAGAAGAGAGGCAATCGCGAATTACTGAACCAGTGGAGCGGATGAAAACCCGCCTATATCTCGAATACACCGTAGTTTCGAGCCATTAAAGATCTTCCATTGCTCGACCTCGGCTTTTCCCCCTATCTCTCTCGTCTTTCTATACTCTCAAAAAAAATCAACCTTCACCGACGACCCCATTGTGCTTCCAGAAAACGCTTTGAAAAATAAGAAAAATAGAAAGGGTACAGAGGAAAGAGAGATAGTCGATTCCCAACTGCGATCATTCGACATTGTGAAAAATACAGTTGAGTAGAGAATCAACGAGTCGGGGTTACCCCAAGACCGGAAATCCCTCCCAACTCGTTCTTGCCATTTCATTCAGAGAAGGAAAAAAATGATAATCGGATGATAGAATCAAACATTGACTTGGATTTCACGTAATTTTTTTAATGCTGAGTTTCTTACGGAAAAAGTCACTTTTTGAGAAATATACCCTTTTTAAATTTTTACCTTTGCGACTGTGGTAGTAAAAAATTGCCAGATTTTTCAGTGAAAAAAACCTTTTACATCTAATAGTGAATTTCGAATTCGTGAAATGGAAAGGATAAAGCTTTTTCAAATCCATGAAATCCATTTATTTTTTCATCAGTTTCTGGGAAATCGTTAAAAACTCAATTCAAAGCGAGCACATGGACAGCCGAGGGGTTTCACGCATCATCCAAGATCACTCGGGAATTCAGAGCGAAACATTTCTCTCCATTGATTTCATAAATTTTACGGAAATAAACTCTTTAAAGACCGCCCTTTCAATGATGCTATCTCTCTATGTCCAGCCGAACACCAAATTTATATTATAACAGTTGGAAAAAACCAGTTGTTTGTATATTATTGATTAGCCCCGCTAGTGTAATCCCCTCAAGCCTAATGAAATTCTCTCTTTTTTCCTGTTTTCTGAGTAACTCATAATTCCAATGGTTTCATCCTTCCTTTCAATTTCCTTATTGGTTGGAAATTTGGCTTCTTTCGATTAAGCACAAAAAAGATGGAATGAGCTGGATAATGTAACTTTTACTACGCGAATCAGGTATTTTTTTTTCCCGTGTAGAATCGAAAGGGCATAAATGCCATTTTTTTTGCTCAATAATAAATAATAAAAGGGCGGAACTTGTTATTCTTCCGGAAAAATGAATGTAGGTTCAATTTTCGTAGATTTTCAAAAAATGGCACTTACGCCCTTTTCAATCTAAGGTGACGATATTCTTTTTACTCTCAGAATCATTTCTGTTATTCTTTTTTCAATGCTCGCCATGTCGGTTGTACTCAGTTTCTGAAATCAAATCTCACCAAGAATTCTCGTGAAAATTTTAGAAATTATTCCAGGAGGAAGCTTGAACTCATTTCTACCCGAAACTGTGCTTCTCAATTCAATTACTCTCAGCAAATCTAATTTCTTCGATAATTGAATCTAAAACCGATGATAGATGCCGAAAATTGACATCAAACTATTAACGAATATACTAAGTGGTACCAAGAGGTTGTGATTATAAAGTCTATTTGATCTTGTATTTAAGGGAAAAATGAGCGTGTTGAATTTCTAAAAGTACAAGTTGAAGTGCATCTTCCCGGAAATATGATCACGTAGAATAGCCAATAGAGTTCATGATAATGGGTAATCCCCAGGCCCTGGAACTTGATACAACTAAAATTATCGCTCACTTGTAGCTGACATCTTAATTACAAGAATTGATACGTCGATGCACGACGTAAAAATATAAATAAATTTGATTCAGATTGATATTTTTGAAATTGAATCCATAAAATTCTAATTATTTTTAGTGCCTGAGGCTCGTTGAAAAAAGCGAAGAATGAGAATTTTGTGAAAGAAAATGTGTATCAATGTGTAAGTTTGGGGTTATGGCGTGAGTCGATGGACATAATTATCGTAGAATCAGCGATCCTAAATTTCGTTTGGGATCAACACAGTGCGGTAATTGTGGAAGGAAGCGCCCTTATACAGAAATCTCTACTTCATTGCATTTTCAATTTCTCATCTAAAACCGTATTATAAGCCTACACGGACTGCGAAATCTATCAAAAATTATCTTACAGAATCACAAATTTGCAGTGGAATTGAAACTTTGTAGGAAATCCGTGTTAAGAACAAAAAAAATTGCGAGTACTATAAAAGTTACTGTCGAGCATTATAATTTCTCTCACACCCACAATACTTCTTGTTTTCCTCAACACAGATCCCCTTGAAATTTCCACATCCACCCTAGGTTTACATTTTTACACTATAATTTTGCACAGATTTTTTTCATCGTGTAAACGATGAAAATATTATTTGCATGAAAATTTATTTCCAATAAATCTCACTTCTTTATTGTAAATCGAGGGAAAACGTTAAAATCTTCATTCCTCTTTACACCCACTTTCCAACATTGAACAGTATATGTAACTGTCGAAGCAATTTCCAGGGATTTGCAACAGTGGATATACAAAAGGGAGCCTTTTCTCTGTAGTTTGCACAAGCTCCTGGCTTCGATATGACTTTGTTGGGGTTAAAGGCAAATTGTTAATTAATGCAGTAATTAATTTCGCGGTAACGTGCACGCCCGTGAAACGCCACACGGCTAATTCCATAAGGCACATATACAGCATGTGGTATTACGCCTCATGTTCACAAATATCTGTATGCGTGTGGGTGTGTATGTGTATGTCTACCACTGACTGTCGGGTCCTTTCCGATCTCTGCAGGAAAATGTGAGTGGTACGAGCGTGAACGAGAGAGTGAGGGCGAGTTTAACCCCACTTTTAGCGCATGGATATATGCATGTTTTACCTTCATCATCAAAACATTAACCACAGAGAGGAAACTCAGCAATATAAGCTTATGTGGATGAGTAGTACAGGTGAATCTACGTAAATATGAAAAGTATGTAAAATTAATTTGAAAAAATGGTAAAAACTTGAATGATTGACTCATTCAAATGAATATAACCATAAGACCCAGAAACGGAGACGGAATATTCAACTTCTATTCGAGTAAACTGAACTACTAGATAATTAACATGCAATTCAATCTCTAAATATTATTTACCTGTAGTTTTTATGTTTGTGTCTGTCGTTGTCGACTAATTGCGTATCCAATTACTTCAGGAGCATGAAAACTTAGAAAGTAGAGAGACGAGTAACGAAAAACCTGAACGTAAATTCAACTTTTTTTAAATGAAACTCATACGGGCTTGAAGGAGATGTGAAAGAGAATCATGATACATATGAGATGCGAGAAGTTGGATGATGTTCTATTCTTTCATAAAACTGAGGGTAGATCCTAACGATCTGCACTTGGTAAATTGAGAAAAAAAAAGACTACTATCATCACTATGAACTGAGATATTAGTCCATGTCGTTTATGAATCGTTTGCTTGTTCGAGTTGTAATTACTTGCGAAAATCCACAATCTCTCAACTATGATCTCCAAACTACGGAAATTCTTCCAGTAGATAGAAGTGAGTAATCGAGAAATCGGTGAACAGGGAAGCATTAGAGAAATTTTGTGCACTTGCGACCATAGACTGTTCCGCAAGGTTGAAACAGGTTTTGATTCAAGCCAGAAAAAGCCTTGATTCAATCCGGAAAAAGGAATCAAGACGATTCTTTTTAAACGTAATTTTCCGATTCAATCAAGATTTCTCTCTGGACGTCTCCTGGAATTCAGCGGTTAAAATTCATCTAGGAAAACGGAATATCTGAAAGTAATTTGCAGCATTTGAAAAGCACAAAGCAGAATATTTATTGTTGCTCCAAAATCAAAGTGGCGTCAGGTCCGAGGTATATGCATAGTTTTTACGCCGATTTGACTCTGAGGCAACTATATCAATGCCATATTTTTAAAGTTACCTCAAAACAAACGCGACTCATTCAATAAAATTCGTATATCTACAATATCTACTTCAACTGTAACTCTGTAGTAGCCAATATGGCCGTTCATTGGTTCTCTCCAAGCTCGAAGTGGAAATCTGTTTCTGAAATGTTGTAAAATAACAGGAGAAATGAAGAAACTCGATATATTTGAAAGTTTTCTATCCATTCCTGAACTATTGCCCTACATTATTCCAGGCACAGTATTTTACCACACACATACATACACACTTCACTTCACTGCGGTGAGAATTCTTGGTATGTTATCGATACAGTAATACAGTTTTTTCGAAAAAGAGTGATAAAATGTAAAAATATCCTTCAACAATTTTTAGAGTGAGAGGTGACCCATTCGTTTGGGTGAGAGCGCTCGTGACTTTTGGCAGATCGCCTGAGGACGATAAAATGAATCGCTAACGAGAACGCCACTAGCCTACTAAATTAGTATATTTTGGCGGTGTGGAGTAGGAGATGGTATTGAGGATAGAAGAGTTTTCCATGCATTCCAAGTAGTTTAAGAGGGCGTAAGGAATCTTAGAGTAATTATCTAATCAGGTATAACTTCATGGCAAACATTTGGCTCAGACTGAGGCAACTAGAGTATCTGGATCCTATAATCAGATACTTTTAAGTTCGATTGAGACGAAAATGGTAGAGTCAGATCCCCGTTGTGTATACTACTCGTAGACATTCGAGTAGTGAGTACTTAATGAGTTCATGTGAGAACCAATTTTTTTCTAAAAATATAATTATCACTTTCATAATATTGATAATTCAATTCGTTTGTCTTTGCAAGAGTATGATTTTTTTGGTTGATAATGTGAAAAATATGATAATTTCCGTTTAATTTCTTTGTTTTCTTCCAATAAATTATGATTTGAAAATCTGATTTGATTTTATGTGGATTTTTTTGCAGGTTTTTTTCCGTGGGATTTTCCTTATGGGGATTTATTACTAGCGCTTTCCGCGGGGATTTTTTCAAGGGTCTTTTTTCCGCGGGAATTTTTTCATGGAGGTTTTTCCGACGGGATTTTTTCAAGGGGGTTTTCTCCAAGGGATTTTTGCTGTAGGGATTAATTTCTAAAACCTGTTGAAAAGCTAGAAAAAATTTTCAACTGAATTTTCATTTCTTCGTATTTCCGGTGTTTCGCATTGAAAATTCAATAACTGAATGGTGAAAGAAGATGAATTCAATTGGAGAATAAATAGACATGTCTCCCTTTACACATCTAATATTGAATTATTATCGAATTTCAATAGCTCCGCAATGAATTCTACCTCCAGTTCGTATCAGCAGTTGATCTTCGAATATTTCGAAGAAAATCCTTGTTGTTGATTTTCCTGTAGTTAAATTTTCCCTGTAAACTTCATGAGAGAATATTAAATTTGTGTTGCCAATGAATAAATTGTAGATTTTAGCTTCAGAATTAGTTACACGAATTTTTGAATGAATGCTTTACTGAAATTTTAGGATTATAATTGTAAAAGGAAAATTTGTTGAGTACAGTTTGTAAAAACTCTTTTCTTCTCTCTTATATTTTCAATTATTTGACTCCAAAATTAGCCCACGGCTTGAAAAAGAACGGCAATAAATATTCGACTGATTCACTCGATAAATCTTGCTTTTATTCTTTGCCAAATGTCAACTTGATTTGAGTGAAGCAATAACGATTTTCCATTTGCGATAACAATAAATTTATAAATAGTCTGTAAAAGTCAAAAAGCCACGAAATATCAGCAGAATTTTAGGAAAGAGATCACGTCAAGTTCAAGGCTCACTCTGGCAATTTATTTCAGGCGAGAGAACTATTTTCGGGGGGATTGCATGCGAGATTATATAGAAAATTGGAATAGGTTGGTTTTCGGTAGTTACGTTACTGAATATATATTGTACGCTTGGGGATACGTAACGTCAACATTAGGTAGTAGAAGTGGAAGTTGAAAGGAGATGGGTGAAAAAGGAAACGGGAAATTGAAAGCGAGACAGGTAGATTCACCTTGCAAGATTGCGCATCCTAGTGGTGCAGTGACGTCAGAGAACCGTGACTTTGGAATTGGGTTATACGTTTGATATATATATATACGTCTCCTTCGTGATTAATCAAAGATTAATGAATCCCTGGAGGTGTTTAGCACTTTGTCGATGAAAAATATAATATTCTGTATTTCATACTGTAACATGATATAAAACATATTTGATCAATACTACGCACTAGAAATTTCATATGGTATATAATTTCATTGGAATTTTTTTTTTCTATTTATGACATTTATTTTGAGGATTGTCTACGACTGAACCCGTGAGTCAGAAATTACGTTCCAATGCATAATTCAGGTACAATTTGAATTAATGTTATTTTAACTCTGAACCCAAAAGTCCTGTTGATTAATAAAAATGAAATAATTAGACCGAGCCTTCATGATTAGGAAGAAAATTCTCATTCTCTTCCGGTTGGCCAGACTTTAATTGAATGTGATAGAAGTTCATTCAATCGAAGTTAAAAAGTGGTTGAATGAAATGAAATGAAGATTGCTTGAGATAAAAGAAATAAAGTGAGGAGGAAGAAGTCAGTGGCAATTGATTCCTGAAACAAAATGTCCCAGCCATTGTCGATGTCTCAGGCAATTAGTAGCTCCGCTTTCGCGTCGGATTAATGAGCCACTCACCTAGATGGCCCTCCTCATTCCTCACCGCTCACCACTACTTGCACTCTCTTACTATCCGTAGTGGTATTCGAGTTCTCTCGTACACTACCATGGCAAAACGATCCCCTCGTGACATTTATAGAGTGGGCAATGTCCCCGGCGTAGATGGCGTTATATCCTTTATTTTATACTCAGAATTTCTTTTTTTTTCTCCTTCATTCTTCCATTAATTGATTATGATTTCTGTGATGAATGAAGTGGGATATTTGAATATTTGGATGTCTAGTGATCAGATATAGAAACGACTAATATTATTATTATTATCATTATTTAATGATTCCGTGGAAATGACCCCTTCTTCTCTATTAAGATGGCGATATGTAGATTGCAGTAGACTCTCGTAAATTGCTCGTATTCAGAGCTGTAAAATCATTGGATTCTCGAAGAAAAATGAACTTGAAAAATGCAAAGGTCCAGGAAGAATTTTGTCTCTTACAATCGAAAGTACAAGAGAAGGAGTGATGCGGCACATAGTGGAGGAGGAGCTTTAGAGCTACCCAAAAAGGCATTAGAGATATGATGAGTAACTGGCGAAAGTGCAGTTTTGCAAGAGACTACTCTACGTTATTTTCATATCATCAAAGATAATCGACACACAACTCTTGTTTATTTAGTTATTCATCCACGAATATTCTTCTCAACTTGTGCTGAACACCTCAATTTCTGAAATTTTTTGGAACAATAAAAGTCTTCAATTTGAAAAACAATCTGATGTCAGAGAACATAAGTTAAATACTGAAGATATTGAATTTAATTGTTCGTTTTCCATAAAATTTGTGCATTTATCGGCCCGTAAGCTTTCGTTAATGGATTGCGAAGACTCAATAAAGAGCAACTTTCTTTGAGTATTCTCAAGGAGATATTAATGATGAACAAATCTTTAAGGAATGGGCGTATCTCGAAAAGTACTGATCAGAGTATGTTTTTTTTTCCACAAAGTTCAAAATTTAGAGTTTGTCTAGAGAAAAATAACCGCAGAATGTGCAAAAATTTGGGATTTTTATGTCAAATGATTCTCTTATATAATATGACTCAAAAATATCATTTTTTATCATTCAAAATCACTCCATTATACTAGAGAAAAAAGGCGTGATACACGCTGAAAAACCCGCTGGAACGAAATTGGCTTGATCAAACGAACTTAAATAAGGCCCGTTTTCGACGTGAATCAAGCATGTTCAGGCTTGAACCGAATCCATAATAATAGTCTTGAAAGAAGCCGTATTTCATCTTGAACCAATTTTTTTTCTCTGGACGTGAATATTGTTCTTCGAAAAAATTTAGGGTCGGAATTTGAGATTTTAGTGTGACTTTCATTCGAAAAAAGCTTCAAAATAAAACATGATAAATGAGAGACATCTTCTCCCCAACTGAAATTAATCACGAGCACACTTCCTATCTTAATGCTCTCTCCATGGTCCACTCAAAACCCACTGTGTTTATCATGTTCGTTTGTTTTCTAGATACATCATATTTCCGACTTCTCATAGGAAGTACCATAGATGCTGGAATTGCGAGAGAATTGAGGTTGTATTTTACTAAGAAACAAGTGTAGACAGTGAAACACTTTTGCGGTCGAGTGAATGAACGTGGGTAAAACAAATGACATGAGAAATTGTAGGAGATACTTAAGAAAGAGGACATGCTAGCATCACGTCATTGCTGAAATAACTACAAGATACTACGGAAACGATATTTATAGAATTTTTCATAAAATTGTGAAGTAAAAATTGTTCACATACCATCGTACTTATAGCTTCACAAATATCCCGAATATGCACAACGAATTTCCGTTGTCTCAGAAATTACTTGGTATACTGGTATATTAATGAGTGCACTGTAAAAAGAAGTGTCACACAACCCATCTCAGAGCGTCATGCATCTGTATATTTCGTAATAAATTAAGGCAATGACGGAAAATGGGTAGATATCGAATTTTTTATCAATGAAAGTCACCATCATATGCTCGCGAGTATCGAAAGGCTTCGCCTAATCAGTTAGTTGCAGGGTAGGGGAACCGTTAATCAGGAATGAAAAGTTAAAGTATCAATATAAACATAGAGGGAACTGAAATAATATTCTTGGAAATTGTCCCAATGAATTATAATTTATCTGGATGAATCTTAAATCTCAAAAATTCAAATTTCGTGGGATTTCAATGGCAAATTGTGGAGAAATTCTCACTTCGCTTCACCGCCATTGTTAATCCTTCAGATAGTATGAAATATCCTCATGATTATTCATAGATGTAGACAAGGAAGAGTTAGAAGAACCGTTGGCAAGAAATTATCATGAAATAATAAACAGCATTATAATATCCACGATAACGAAAGTTGAAGATGAGTGAAGCTCGAAAATGCTATTACAAGTTATGCATAATTGAGTTTTATTCACCGAAAATTAGTACAGAGTTGAATCTCTGTGCTAACTATATAGACAGATCAATTGACACCCTGGGTTAATAGACACGTAACCTTGGTTATACATTGGTAATTCCAGTAGCAAGAGAGGAATTTGTAGTTGGATCAAATCGATCGTGAGACGATGCATGGAATGTCATAGACATCAAACGCACGATCTGATAGACATGCACGTTCCTCACCTCGTATCCCCTTGCATATAACGCGTCAATCAGTTATCCCACTCCACGATAATCAATCGATCATAGTAGCATTTGACAGCAATTTATTACAAAAAAAGGATCCTCAATAAGTGAATTTTCCATTCATGCTGATGCAATCATCACGAACCCTTCCACCGTATACAAATTCGAGCGATTTTTCTAGTCAAATCTTGCTACAATGATCTAAATTCCGAATTAAATGCACAGCCGATTTATGAGAGTATTTAATAGCTCGAAAAAAATTGAAAAATGTACAGTAGACTCTCGTTAGTTGCGAACGGTCGGGACCGAATTTGCAGTTAACTACTGACCCCCACTCTTGCGTCAATCCGCCCCTCATTCTCAGAATTGAATAGGGATCCTCGTTCTTTATCGATATTCATTTCTCTTTCCCTTTTCTTTTCTTTTTTTTCAGTTCTAGTGAGTGATGATTTTTTCTCAATATGTTAAATTTATCTATTCCTGTTAATGTCATAATTTTTGATGGCACATTCGAAGGTAATTATCAATTAAAAATGGATTGAATAATTAACGACAAAAAAATGGACAAGTAATGAACAAATTTTAGATAATTTCTCTCTCACGACTTTACCTTGCATCTGCACTGAACCGAAGCTATGAGGAAGCTGAATTTTATGTATTACATACAATTTAAAATGTATCTCTGGTTTAAATTTCTCGCCTTTGTTCTCCCCCATGTTTATGTTTCGAATTTCAAAACAAGCATCGAGCGCATAAGGGAGTGGGGATAGCGGAGAAAGGGATTAGGGGCAATATTCGCAACTAACGAAGTTGCAACTAACGAGAGTCTACTGTAATTGGATAATTTCTGAGGTTATAAAATCGAGTGGAAAAGAAAAATTCAGGTCAAACATATTTCTATTATAAAAATTGTTAAGTTCGGGCAAGTCAAGTTCTTTACCTTTATTAGCTTCCCCCAGGCCAATTACGAGACATAGGAAAGCAAACATGGGACCTTTTTTGCAGAGCATTAAATTCTATACAAAAAAAATCAATGACAGCATACCGTAAAAGCGTAGAGAAACATGTGCCATTTTCTCTTCACTCCAATGCGACAATGTATGCATATGGTCTTAGAGTCGAACTGGCGTGAAAGCTATGCTGATACGTAGCATTTACGCCACTTTGATAGTAAGGTGAAAATCTATATTCGTTATATATACATTGAGGAAAAAAAATACTAGAATTTAATAAACGATTCTTCTTGCGACAAAAAGTGATTGAAACAATCGAATTTTCACTTCCTTCGAAAAATATTCTTTTGTAACAATGCAAATATACTAGCAGGAAATATATATAGATAACCAAATTACTTGTTTCAATCGTTTTCTCGTTTATAAGGCCTAAAAATTCCGGAGAAATCTGCAAAGCTTCACAAAAGACATTTGTGAAATTAGAGCTTAAATTTTGTTTAAAGGCATTACAACTACTCATAAATAGAAGAAGTAATAGAATATTTCGTTTCCAGTTCAAATCACTACCATTATGGTATTATTAATTATCAATCTCATTTGAATAATTCACTGATCCATAATCTCTCGTGTGATGAACTTTACCTCCATTTTCATCGAGTTACTATTGAAAATGCTATTATTATTACAGGATTAGCTGCTCAGTAATCCTTTATTAATTACAAAAACTTACCAGATGAATGATTTTTATCGTTGCGCAATAAGCTGTCCAAATATTGTGTGAATAGAGTTCATGAAAAATCACTCTCAAAATGAAATAATCGCAAACTATATTCTTCTGAACAAATATTTGGAATAAAACTCAATCAAGTGATTCAGATTACTTGTTTCCTTGGCGAAAAATGTAGTGAAAAAAAATCGGGGATTTTCTCTTCGAACGACATTTGAACCCCAAAGATTCGTATGGCGCACTGCTAACCGCAGAGTGACCGAAAAACCAAATATCCACCCTTCGACGAGTAATTTCGGAGCGTTCAATCGACTCAACCGTTATGCCGCACGATTTGTTTCCCAGCAGTTACCACACCACTATCAACCTAACCCACCTGTTGCATTCAAGTATTCGAACAATGAACGTGGAAGTGATAATTATAATAACAGTCCAGAATAACCTCAGTACTCTTTCTCACACAGTTACGCATTCTTTCATTTTATTGCTTCTTTCCATATTATGTTTTTTACATGTTCGCTGTGGATAAAATGAATTGATAACAATTATTGGAAATCGGAAAATGTATCCCGAGGGGGATAACATCCGCATACTGCTATAAAAGAATGGAGTAATGAAAAAACGATACATAAGAATGTACGTCATTGAATAAGAATATTACAGGAATGCTCTTTAATCATGGAGGCATTATCAAATTGATTAAAATAGTACGATGCAGATATTTCGGTATTTGTGCACTGAGAGAAAAATATAATTTTGATAACTATATAGCTATAATTGAAAATAACTTCAACAATTTTTGCTTCGGTAGTGTCAACTTCCGACATGGCAAGTTAGCATTATCATATAATGTAGTCGGTCATACTGTGTCAATTTACTGAGGTGAGAGTGAATATTTAAAAAATAGGCTTTATTAGACTACTGAATGAAAGTTCATTAATTGTAATCAGTCAATTTCTAGATTTTTGTGAGATATGTATATGAAAAACTGAGTGAGGGCTTCGCAATCTATCTCTAACCATTAAGTTCGACTTGTATATGAGTTCATATATGTGTATATACTTTTATATCAGTGTATATATTATTATTATTATCATTACTATTAAATGTGCTTGTGTATCTATACATTTTCTGAGCAAAATAAACCAGATGGCTTAAAATGCAGTAAATAAAAAAAAAAAATATTTAGATTTTTTTTTTGGAAAATTATGATAAGCTAAGAGTAGTAAAATTTTAACGTCACTAATTTAGTTGTAGTAATATTCAGCATTGCTCCTCTCACCTTCCAAAACTTTCACACAATAACTTCGTAATATTCACTATGTATTTTGTACTGCTTACTACAATTCATTGTGATAATTACACGAAGGACATCAGCAATATTGTAGCGTATTCCCTTTTACATCTGAGCACATAAACGAAAAGATACACGACACTCCCATGGAAACGATAGTCTCTTGTCAATCAAGAGAAAAAGTTTACTTTTCATTGGGATCTCAAGAGATCAACATCAGTTGTCAATAAAACAAATAAACACCTACAGTTCATAAATTGGACTGTTAATTAAAAATTAACAATTTTCCCGTAAAAATTTCCCCTTCAATAATAATGTTGAAAATATCTCGAAAGATTCGAATGATGGAATGAAATAATCTTTTTTCCCATGTTTTTTATTCACATAATTAGAAAAACAGATGGAGCAATAAAAATATTTAAAAAAATTTCTTCTGGTAAATTATTGTAAAAAGGAATTTAAAGAAATCAGGATGATTCTGTTAAGATTTCCTTCAAATTTTCACAATATCAGCTGTAACAGATGCCTAATTTCCTGGTAAAATTTTAGCTAGATTGGCTGCAGTGGTTACGAAATAACTGTAACTAAAATTGACAATCTTAACACGTAGAGCATAGGAAAATGTCTCATTCTAATCGCATCTGTAATTGTTATTCGCGAAATGTTGTTAAAGAATCAATAAAGAAAAAAAAGGCACTCATTCTTTAATGTAATTAAAGAATGCCACAATTTTTTTAAAAACTTCCACCGCCTAGTTTCCGTGAAATAGAGCTTCAAAAAAATATAGTTTTGTAAAAGGATCCGCTAGGGAGAGCTGAACCTATATGACAAACAGACATATAGAAACGTATTAGTTATACGTGCATGAGAAATACTAACATGAAAGGTAGCACTCGGCTTTTCGGAGGAATTGTCTACTTTCAGGATTAGCGGACGCGCGAACCAACTACCTTAACCCTTCTGTGGTTACACATCGCCCCCGCACGTCGCTGGTCACGTGATGAGAGACATGCGGGCACTGTATCGTAAAATGCAATGTTGCCAGTCACTCAGCGGAACTTACATACCAGTTATACACGGAGAGAAAAATTTCAAGAAATTTAATGTAAATGTATATTTATGATGTTAGGAGACCAATTGTTATTACAATATGACTATTAAGGGCTTATGTTGCACTTAGTGGATGTCGATCATCACTGCAGTACAAAAAAAAGCACGTTTTTAGACAATAAATGTGTGCTTCAAAGGGTTAACCTCTTTGTGTTTTGTTCACATAAAAAACTCCACATTAAAAAAGTTATATCTTCATATTAAAAAAATTGGTGCAATGATTATCTCGAAGCGTGCTATAATAACGATATTCAAAAATTGACGTGAGCGTAATGCAAGCCCCCGTAGCGTGCTTTTAATTGCAACTAATACCTTCATTCAAGAAGGAAAAATCATTCACTCCCCGCATACTCCAAATTAATCGATTAACCAGACTTAGTTTCGCACTGAATCATTATAATTTGTCTTCAGTTTCCTTCGGTTCGTGTATATAACAAGTAGATCCCATATCTCGAGTTTGACCATCGAAGGAACGGCCGCAACAACTTAGAGTCTCTCAGGGAGCCCACTACGATCATTTATTACCAAACAACGGGGTTGCTCATTTCCCACGTTGCACAAACCTGCCCCACCTTCTGGCATGTAAATAGTTATATAGACTTGTGTTCTCTCTATGTTTACTGGCTACTTGTAAATTCTCGTGCTCACACGGATCGACGTTAGCTCCTATTCTTCGGTCTACCCGTTCGCCTCTTTCTCTTAGTCGAAATTCGTGTACAATTCGCAAACACCAAGTTGTTGTAGCATACAATAGAATGAGATAAAGAGAAATAGAGAGAATATCAAGTGGTAAAAGTGTGTATACGAATGAGAGAAAGAAAATTTAAAAAAAATGAATGAAAAATAGTGAACAAACCGTGTGAAACGAGGAAAATAAATTTGCAACGAGATGAGATAGACTAGCACGGTGACACTGTTTATTTTATATCCTCTGGTGTGAATATACTAGCCAGAGTAGTATACTTTATTATAGTTAAATGAAAGTAATTCAAATTCCTTGTTGCGTTTCATAATTTTTATAGATTTTTTATTCTATTTTATGAGTTGTCTATGATATCCTCTTCCCTTGTTATTCGAATACTACAAACGCTTCAAATCTTCAATCTGAAGGTAATCATATTGCTATCGTAATGTCCAAAACTTGAGACTAAACTCAACATAGATGAATTTATAGACTTAAAAAATTTAGATTTATTGAGACTTTGCTTGCAATATGTAACGGGGATATGAAGTTATTTAATCTTTGTAGAAAAATTATTTTTAATTTTTTTTTCTCATTCTCTACGGAAAAACCTATTGTATCATACTATCACGTATTGTAATTCGTTCACGGAGATATAGGCATTGTATTATCATGAAAGTTCCATCACTAAAAAAAAATCTCCCTAAAAAAAAATTGGTATTTTTAATTAATTTTGTATTAATTGAAATGAAGAAATTGAATATAATTATGCTCCAATCTGTTCATCCGAATGCACATCAAGTTTCCAATTAAAATTCATTAATAATTGCTCAAAATCAATTATCATTTGATATTAATGTCGGTAAAAATAATTGTTTCGTCCTGACTCTAAATTTTCCGAACAATCAATATCAGTTCCTTCATATTAAACGACAGTAAAGTAACGAATCCTTCAAGAATGACAAGATTCATTGAAAACTACCACTCTCTTGATTGATATTGAATTGTTGAAGCATTAAACAATAATAAGAATAAGAAAATTCTATAAATTCATCGTTATTTCACGTGTACGTATGCTAAAACGTTAACTAACGTTAATTAGGTAGAAACACGAAAGTCCCGTGAATTTAGTGAGCACCAACCATGAATTTTATGAAACGTAATAACATCCCTCCCCAGTCTGCTGCACTCGTTTGCATTTTGATGTAAACACCTGGTGAGATATAATTATATTGAATCTGCAATTCACATATGAAAAAAATAATATATTTCATACACATTTCACTATTTTCTTTTTAATATTTGCGAATTGACAAAATCCTTGCGTATTTTTATCATTACACTGTCACCAATGTACGCATCCCTTTCTAGAGTCGACACTCTTGCTCACTCAATGGCGTCAAGGAGACTTTTATTTCTGAGAATTGAGGCCCTGCTATGCTGACACTTAGGCAGCTTTCACTGCATTTTCGAACTCACGTTGAAGAAATAAACATGACCGTTCTCTCATTTACCCCCGTCTCTTAGGAGCTTTTTCCATGAACAATATGTATTTATTGATTGGCTTCCTGCATGATATTTCTTGATATTCATGTGTGTGAATGGATCAGAAATAGAATATTATTTGATTATTGTTGGAACTGTAATTTTTTCGGTTCTCCCTTCTCCGCGTAAAACTCTGAGTATTCATTAGCTAGATATAAATAACAATACTCAACAGTGATAATCCTCAATGTTTCACAGATGCAATAAGAGGAAGAAAGACGAGATAAATCAAAATAATAATCAAGAATTTTATACGTTTCCATTAAACAGTTAATTTGGGTATGGGAATAGTCATATTTGTCCCGTTAAGTAGTTGATAAAACATTTCAGGAATTTGTAACTGTAACGGTTTTCAATGAAACCAGAAAACCATCTAAAATTAATTTCAAATTTTGCCGCATTAATTGAAAATGACTAATGGTAAATGATAATGACAAATAGTGTGTGAGATGAATAGCGCAAAATATGACCAATGGAGAAGAAGTGGGACATGAAACTAATTCAATTTATGTAATAGGATTAACGACTATAATGTATTCAAATGAACTTCGACTTGATCACAAAATTAGTTCTCCTTGTGAGAATTAGTTGGGCTTGCCATAATTAAGAGACTGCTTTTGTATAGGAGTGATATCCATAGCTCAGTAATAGAACCACGTAAGTTCACTGTAAAAAGTAGGTATCTTTATTTCAGATATGGGTAAAGGGAAATATTTCAAAATTGAAAATGTTTCAGACCAGACATTGACTAGCAATCACGTCTCCAAAATATCTTAAGAGTGTCTACGAAAGACAGTTGAGAAGTCTCAAACGCAGACATAATCGAGGGGATTTTTTTACTCACCAAAAAATTACTCATAAATACCGCTTTTCTTAATCTTCACTCACTGCATAATTTGACTAACGAGCACTCATCATTATCCGCTTATATCACTCATTCAATTAATTTATAAACTTAATTTGAATTAATACCAATGTGTCATTCACATGAGTATTTGATATTTTTCAATGTTTGTTTATTCGCGTGTCCAAGGTATCAGCTTGGTCGCCGATACTTTTAGTTATACCAATGCCCGGGCCCTGGTCGGGAATATTTCGAGTGAAATTAATTTATTAGCTCAATCGAGCAGGCAAGACAAAGCTGAGCCAACAACTATTCTAGAACGTGTAAACGATCGACCGACCTGTGAAAATACTTCAACAATATTGAAAATTTGCATTGACCATCAATTTAATTGGAGCTCTTGGGATTTTATTTTCGTGATATATTAATTTGATATTCACTTCAAAGCGAGTGTTACATATAAACTAGATATTCGGGGAAAATACTTATTGTTCAAAGATATGTTTTATTGACTAAGAAAATCATAACTGCATATTTGCGTGTTATCGCTCACCGTTGAAACTCAACGACTGAGCATAAAGAACAGTGCTTGGAGCAGAAAATAGTTCCCTGTGGACAAATAACGCAGTAAGAGCAATATTTTCTTATGCCATATATCTTGTAAGAAAGTTATCTTTTGTAACTTAACTGAAAGCGTTTTATTTTAAAATATTGTGCGAAAATTCATTTTTAGAATATCACCTCATCGTCATTCAAGTAAATACATGCGATGGACTTTCTTTGATGCCTCAATTTCAATCAAAATTACTTTTTGCTAGATGATAGAACTATTTTTTACCGCAAGCCGATTGTTTTTTATGCCGTGTGTTTTTCTCCACACGTTACAATAGTAATCGATTGTATCTAGAATTATCAACCACATAAAAATAAACTAGAATAAAAGTTCATTGTGATAATATTATTAATTTTTCCTACTTCATCCACTTAATTCACATAAATGGGGGAAATAAATTGTGTATTATCCAATCAGTTTTCTATTTGAGAGAAATTGTCAAACATTTATTCTTCACTCCCTGAATATAGCCAGAAAAAAATCCACTCCTCCGCTGCCTATTCGCTACACATTATGCCTTTTCTTTTCTTATAAAATGAACTGGAGGGTCACTGCTGAAAGGAGCTGAGTGATGTGAAGGAACTTTAGGAAATTTGGCCGGAAACACCAAATGGAAGGTCATCACAAAAGTATATATGTTATCTTATATGAGACAGTCGGTGAGTGTGAGGAGGGAGCCCTTTTTTTCTACCATTTGTAACCAAAGAATATTTTTTGTGTGATATTTCGACCCTTCTCGTTTTTCTAGCGGACGTATCGGCTCTTATTTCACATAACAAAAAATTACATAAGCGAATTCAATAAAATCGACCAGTAGTAATTCAGTTGAATGGGGAAACTACTATTTCAATATCAATTCTGACCAGTGTGTAGATACGTCACTTCTGCTATCAGATTTCACGGAAAGCTTCCCGAACTGTGGTGAATTTTTCAGGAATATTGATTCCATGCTAGTTTACTCATACATTATGAAAGAGTTTCCTACTATTTTTATTTTGATACAAGGAAATTCAAGATGAAGGACTCATTTGTTTAGGTTGGAGAGATTCTTCCAATATTCATACATCTTAATTAAAGTAAAACTTTCCTTCTCCATAAAATGTATTTCAATCCGCACTCAATGATGGCTAGAGGAAAGAAAGGGATATTGCCAAACATTGTTAAGAAAAGTGAAAATTCAATATCAATATGTGGGTGGGTATTTAATATCAATATGCATCAATATTGAAACTTCAAGAACCATATCATTTTTAATATTAAATAAGCATTGAAATTTCAATAAGCAATCTGATTTCTCAAAAACGATTCAAAAATTAAACAATATATAGACTTAAATTTTCAATTAATCGAAAATTCAACGCAACGTGGCCTTGATTTTTCATGAATTCCCTGAAATTTCATTTATCCATGTAATAAATCCACTTCAAATGTACCCAGAAATTCATAATTCAATAGAAATTCCATATATAATTCGCGATAGAATTCTAAATTACATTTGAATATTCTCATAACAAATTAATTTTCAGGAGATAAATTTCGTGTTGACTTGAGTTTGTTAAATATTTCAATGTTTTTTCGTTGAATTTTGAATAATAATTTCCTAACAGTGCACTATCCACGATTGCAACGGTAATGTTTCTCTTTAGTGAGTATTTGTAAACTGACTACGAAGTGACCAATGTTGAAAATCCTCAGGGACAGAAAAGATGCAACATAATCTCTTCTTGAATTGAGTATTAAACTGTTCTTGCTGTAGCGTTGTCGACTATTTTACGGAATTCTATCCAATAGATTCGAAGAATATACTAATTTTTTTTTTTCAAAAAAATTATGAATAACTAAGTCGAGTATTTTGATTCAAGATGAATTTTTGTATATTTCCTCCACGGTACTCTGCGGACTTTGGAGCAACTAATTTCAGCTAATAATGCAACTTTTATTTCTAAATAAACGAAGAAGAATTATCACTGTGAAATTCTTGGAGCTCTGTTTTAATCCGATAATTAAGGCAGAACACTATTCGACTCATTCATTGTTAATATTGAGCTTTCTCCAATGTTTATGAAAAACAAAAGCAACTGAATTCTTGATTAACGAAAATGTTGCTATGATTCAAGACAAGAATTCACATTTTTTTTAAACAATAAATACAAAGAAATCATTTTCATCTGAAATTATGATTAATTGAGACCAATTTTATTTCACGAATTCCAAACCCTCGAGGATCAACTTACAAACTCCGTATTATTTCATCTTCCCGATCATGATTCTCAAATCTTCTATTTCATCCTCATCAAACCACGAGTTGTGATCCATCTTACGGACCAACCATCTTATCTTGGATCGACCTATCAACGAGACTACCTGAACCCTCGTAATTCAATCCAACGGAAAGAAACTCTCCAATTAACCTAGAATTGATCTACTACACTTGAGATTTTCTGTATCAATGATATTCGTTTTTTTTCGACCTCTCGTTTTAATAAGATAAGCAATGCGAAGGCAGTTGATATGATCACGAAAAACTTCTCTCGTTTTTTCCAGTTCAATTTAATTAATTAATTTAATGTACTCAAGATCAAATATTTCTTCCGCTAGTTACGAAACGATAATAAAGAACCGACCGCTAATGACTTCCATTCAACTGAAGAGTCAATTATATGAGGGGAAAGATTATTCCTACATTAAGAGAAAGGAGTGATTTTTCCAACAATAAATGCAGTAGGAAAGAACGTTGATAATTCGGAATAGTATCACTTAAACATTTCTTTATGGAATGCATCAAAAATAATGTCTCCGATACCAAAATCTGTGAGAATAGTTTTCTAAATTAGGCTACGGTGATTATGACATGAAAAAAAAATACTTTAAAGTATTAATAAATTCAGCTCAAGATATTGTTTCGGTAGAAATAGAAAAGACAGTGGAGCTCTTTTGTAAAATTTTCCATTGAATTTTTTTGGAATACAGCGAGCGAGAAAAGATTCTCCTGTTAGTGGATTATCGTAGGATAAAGTGACACTGGTTGAGAGTTTCCGTCGAGGCAGTATCATAATTAATATGCTGTCAATGCACGTAATAGATACCTCAGTGATGCGGAAAAAATATCTTCAGATAAAAACTGAAAGTCAAGCCTTTACAATTACGTATTATGGAATCGAAGAACTGGTGTTTGAATGAATCTATTGGGTACTCGAAATCTTTCTTCAAAACATTTCTCTGGATTTTCTTTGAATATATCTCTTCCGATATTGGTACATATGAGTGTTTTGCCATAACGACTCTAAACGCGGTTAATGAAGATTTGTTCTTTACCTTATACCTTCAATATTTTAAATTTGAGAGTTGATTAAAAAACTAAAATCGATGAGCATTTCATACAGAACTCTGAACATAATCTATTTCCAATTTCTGTAGAATAGAAAAGAGAGATACAAGAAAAAGGAAGAAATATCGTCTTAGTGGATGTCTGTGTATACGGTCGCGGAGAAGTACTCACAATTTCATCGAAGAATGACGCAGTAAAGTCGATAGAGGAGACTCACGAAGTCGAAATGCGTCCGGTCTATACGGTTCAATGGAGGGCGAGGGCAAAATTGAAAAAGAATTGAAAGAGCTTAATGACGTTTTGAAGATAGTACAGGAGTTGAGCGAGTGAAATGATATCAAAGTTATTACACAGAGTGAAATTGATTGAACTGAAAGGATTTACACGAGCTTCTGTTTCCCAATTTATATTCAATATAATGTAGTTGAGAAATGTTGTAACTGTAATTTTATCGTTCGCTGATTCCTTTCGCAAAACAATTATATCAAGATTTTATTACAAAAATTGCACAACTTGAGGAATTGTGGTAATCATACCTCACCTGGCTGAGCTCCCTTCCTCCAATCCTGCCTTCGATGTTCAATCAAAGATTGTGGTTTCTCACATTTTTAAGATTCTTTAAAAAAAAAATTCATCCTCTAATTTCAAAGATATTAATTCATGAACATGCTTTTTACGGAAACAGGAACAATTTCACATTTTTCTAGGAATAATTACCATTTTTGGTTATCTTCATCTCATATTAATCTGAATGATCGTATAAATTCAAGTTACTCATTACCAAATTATTAACAACGAACTTACTCCATGAAATTTCATAATTACAACTGAATATCATTTTCCTTTAATTATTTAGTGCACTCAAGAATTTTGATAAGATTCATCAAAGTCCGCAGTGATTTTACGAGAAAAATAATTTATTTCTGCATTATTAAAAAATAGTTGCAAGTTTTTCACGATTGTTGTCACTGATTGTTTTTTCCATGAATTCGAAATTTCATAAGAAACCGATTCATGATAGTTAAAATGGCATCCCGAAATGTTCTACAATGAATCTACTTTGCTTTAAGAAATCTTATAATTTCAGATAAACATGAATCGCAGAAATTCAACAAAATGATTTTTTATTTGCAACAAATAATACTAATTTGTCAATTGCCTCCGAATTTCGTAGTGATTTCCTTCTATAATCATAGAAATTTACTTTAAAATTCCATTAATTTCGATACGGATTCAAAATACCGAAGAAACATAATAATTTCCTTATGATGATTCCTTTAAATATCGTAATTTCATATTTTTCAAAATCGATTCCATTTCATACGGGCTTATTTCTTTGGAAGCTCAGATGAACGTGAATCAATGGGTAGGAAAACTAACATATATAGACGAACGAAAACTTCTCCATTACATAAGAACAACCAGATCGAAACGTGAAGAATAAAGTTTCCTCAAGAATGAGAAGTTATTCTCATTTTTTGGTTGATTTACGAGTGAACCAGTCGGAAGTTTCAGAAAAAAAAAACATCTCTTCTTTTTACCTGTCTTCATAGAAAATTTCCGTTGATGAAAGTAAGGTACTTTTCGAAATGAAGAAAGGTTGAGTGGTATGGATATTATCTTTCTTGGATAATATGAGTCTTACACGTTTTCCGTTTCACCAAAAACCTTAAACTCTAGAACACATTGGTTGAGATAACGAAGCCACACACACAGAACTTATTCCATCAAAACTTCCAAGCTCTTCACTTACATGGAAATTTTCTTCCCCCTTCCTCTTCAGACGAAAATTACTCACTTGTGATTGATATTGATACTAATGTAACCACACAATGTTTCCCATGTTGAACGAAAAAACGTGATAATTTTACTTTCAATATTTCTCCATGCAAGTGCAATAAGGAAAATAACTCATAAAAGAAATAAAAAGAGAGACGAGTATCGATATAGAGGTGATTTGTGATAAAAATTAATAATATAA
>JABSMS010020067.1:0-11362 GCA_018902275.1 Aleiodes sp. PSUC_FEM 10030003
TTGAGCTACGTAAATCGATGGGAAATGAGCTCACCTTTCAGCTAGTTTTTGAGTTTTTACGCTACGACCAATAGAACCTGAGATATTCTCAAAAAAGTGTTTTTTTTAGATTTTCGAAAGGGAGACCCCTTCAAATTTCGACCAGAAAACGCGAATTTTCAAAAATGTCAAAAAATTTAATTTTTACACATGTTTTCCCCTTGAAATTCCCTCAGCTTTTCAATGGAACGATCAAAATAAACCTATCTTTGATATTTCCCTCGATTTCTTGCAATTTTCATAATATATAACATCAAATCTATCGTGTGTCCATTATACCCCACCTTCCCCTACATATTCATATTGAAATTTTCAATTCTCTTTCAATAGTGCAGTCATAATAATTCAACAGGCCGAGCTCCATTTATTCATTAATCATTCACTTTATCAATTTTCCGTAGTTTCAACTTTTCACACATACTGAAAGACGTCAAATGACGAAGCGCAATCACAGCAAACCTAATGACTAATTGTTCTTATCAAATCCTATCGGTAAGGGATTCCAAACATAATCTCTCATCTACTTCTGAATTACTAAAATTGCGCCGCATTGCAAGAGACCCAAAGCCCACAATACCATAAAAATATAAACAACAGTTTTCCCCGTTTGATTCCGATGATTACGTAAATTACAAACAATAATATGAATCATAAAATTTCCCCCATTTAGTTATTGTCTCTAATGCTCAATTTATTAATAATGTTTCGTATCAACTACGGAAGATTGAAACAAGGCCTTTCGATTGTGACCCACTAACTCCAAACAATTTTCTCGTACTATCATTTCTATTCATCGATATCTATCAATTACCGATAACTCAAACTGATTGATAATAGCGCATTGAAAAGTGAAGAGGGATAACGAAACCCTAAGTTAATATTCCGAAGTTCTTTCTCGAAAATCCTCCCGGCATTTAAGACAACGCAATCAATTAAATGGGTCACATTCCATAGAACAGAAAATCTATAAATAAAAAATCCCCATAAAAAAATTTCACTATATTTATTAGACTCTCGAAATACTTCAAACTAAACTTCGAAATAATTGCTTCGTCAAATAAGGAAGAGCGAAGCGTCAGCGAAGAACAACAGATTCCTATCTTATCATTGAAACTTCGCGAAAATCCGTTGATCTTCGAGTATTCTCGCGAGTTAAATGCCCGATTAACAGCGATGATCAAGCGCGTGCACCGAATCAAATGAATTGTCAGACAGCGGATCAGTCTCAGCGCGTACAATTCTTCAATTAACGTCAACACTTTCTATCACGATAATGTAACGAGTATGTGTGTTTCATGCTATCTTAATAATTTTTCTCGATCGAATAAAGGGGTGTACTTGAGGTTTTAATATGTAACAAGTGCTTGACATAACCTTTATACATGAAAATAAATACGTTAACGGTTATTGCTGAATTGAAAATTCAAGTGACACTATTGGAATTTTATACTGTATCCTTTTTTCAAACATCGAGATAATATTTGTTTGTGATTTCCGTTTAAATTTGAATAATGAACGAAATTAACGGATAAATTTGCCGCTAAAAAATTGGAAAATTATTTGTGTTCGTTATGGAATACTCAATGCAAATGTTTTCATGTTCACGTCATTATGACCTCATTTTCAAGGATACAAAAAAAGTATTGCTTTGTTCATTGTCAAAGTAGTTATCTATTATTGTTTATAGGCTCACAAAGGAATCATTTTATTGGTAATGCAATTCAGCGGTAATTCATCAGCTAAAAATTGTTGGAAAGAGGATAGTCCGAGTCATATGATTTTTTTTGATTATCCTCAATTCAAATTCATGAATTCATTTGGTCGTAACGTAATAAAATTATTTATTCCATTCGGGTAAACTCCAAGGCCGGCTCGAGGACCATTGTAGTATATTTTGCGGCGAAAAATTCCATGAATAAAGGAAAATTTCAACGAAAATCTTATCGATAGAGCAGCAAAATTCACTTTCAAATACTTATAAAAATTAATTCTTAATTATTTCAGTAGTGAAGAGAAAAACCGAGATTAGACGATTTCATTTTGGATTTCTTTTTTGGCGAATATTTCAGAATTGAAGCGAGATGCAGGAATTTTCGTCCATTCCAAGATATTCTAATTAAAATTTGTAATAAACTAATTTTCTCGTGGATTCTTCTGTAAAAATCTTTGGAACTCGAAGAAAATTCTCAAGACACTTATTTCGTCCAGAATTTTAGAAGCTACAGACAATTTTACTTTGCGAAATTCTCCCAATTATTCCCGAGACATCTTCAGAATAATCCACAAGTATTTTTTTAACTGAGCAACTCGGCTTTATCTTCGCCACTGAAATAATTTATACCATCAAAGAAATTAAAGAAATGTTTTCCTGACAAATTCATGCAGATGACATATCTTTCAGAATTATTTTAACGCTCAAGACTAATAATCAATGAGCATCGAGATGCCAGATAATTCTGCACCTGATGAAACAGATGTCGCAAATAGACGAATAAGTGAGGATCATGGACTCTCCGTTGATTCCGAGTACGATGATGAGCTTGGTGTACCAGATTCCTTAGAAATGACGATAACCGAGAATGGCGAAGCTCTGAACATTCCAAACGCAAACGACAATGACATTCACGTGAACGAGAGAATAGGAATTATTCCGTTCTCAGCAATTCACATGCCAGCGGTTAAATTCAAGAATCAAAGCCGCGGTATATTCATACCAAGCGAAGACGTACAAGTTAAATTCATAGATAACGAACGCAGTGTTACAACACATCCAATAAATCCAAATTTATACACAATTGAATTCAAACATGGTCCGTTTATTTGGACGGTTAAAAAAAGATACAAACACATACAACATTTGCATAATCAACTGAAGCTTTATCGTGCCAGTCTTAACATTCCATTTCCAACGAAAACTCACAGAGAGAGGCGGAATAGTTTGAAGAATTTGCACGAAGACAGAGTTAAGAAGAGAAGCAGAGGTGCATTGCCCAGGTAATTATTGAAACAAGTGTACAAACAGATTTATTGAAGAGAAAATATAAGAAACATTAAATTATTATTACAGATTTCCAAACAGGCCCGATGGACTCGTACCTTCAGAGCTTGTAAATCACCGAATGAAGGCACTGGAAGATTATTTGACGAATTTATTGAAGATAGAAATTTACAAACGTCATCCAGAAACAATAACTTTCATGGAACTGTCCTATCTATCATTTATCCAAGATTTAGGCGACAAAGGGAAGGAGGGAGTGATTCTGAAACGAACTGGTTCGAGTGCTAAGGCCGGCTGCAATTTTTGCGGTTTAGTTGAAGGTCTGTGCTGCATTAGATGCTACTATTTCTGCACATCGATGTGCGGCACGTGGCACAACAGGCATTTGATTGTCAAAGACACTTTCATTGCTTACATAACACCGAAGGACGGAAGAATCAAATCAGTTATACTGATGGACAATGGATTTGAAGTTAGTTCGGGTATGTACTCAACCGGATTGAGAAATGGCCTGCAAATTATGAATTCGAGCAGACACGTCGTAATTAAGTGCTGGACACGTAGAAAAGCGAAGGAATGGTTAGAGTTTATTCAGAGTATAGCGAGTAATCAGGGAAGATTATTCATTCAACCGAATCCACACAAATCGTTTGCACCATATCGTTCATCAACGCCGGCAAGTTTCTTTGTTGATGGCTCGAGTTACATGTCGGCAGTTGCGGACGCTCTGGAATCAGCGAGAGAGGAAATTTTTATAGCTGACTGGTGGCTCTCGCCGGAGATCTATATGAAACGTCCGATAATCAATGGTGATTACTGGCGACTTGATAAAATTCTGCAGCGCAAAGCTTTGGAGGGAGTCAAAGTATTCGTGATGATTTACAAAGAAGTTGAATTGGCTCTGGGAATAAATTCATTCTACAGTAAACAAAGACTTGTTGAGAAGTGTCCGGAGAATATCAAGGTACTTCGACATCCTGATCATGCAAGGGTCGGAGTATTCCTTTGGGCGCATCATGAGAAGATCGTTGTTGTCGATCAAACAATTGCATTTTTGGGCGGAATCGATCTCTGCTATGGCCGATGGGACACAAATGAACACAGACTGACTGATCTTGGATCGGTTCATCAATCCAGTATCTACATTCCAACAAAAGGGAAGATGACTAGCACCAGCAGTAAGAGAACAGTGGAGTGCAGAACTGACAAGCACGTTCTTCTTTCTCTAGCGATCGCCACTAACACAGTGGCAATGGCTACCACAAAGTGTCTACCAGTTCTCCCAATGCCTCCGCGAAGACAATCACCCTCGCCAACACTCCAGGACAAATTTGATGCAACACTTCTCTCACCGCCCCAGCAAATGGAGAAGGTCAAGTGCAATACCCCAGAACTGCAGAGGAAGAATCTCTTCGACATGGCGAAGAATACTGTTGACAGGGTCAAGCAGAATGTCAAAATGAAGCGCAGGGAATTCATAAATATGGTCTACAATCCTCATGAATTAAACAGTTCTGATGAAGAGGATGAAGTTGATAATGTAGCGCTACATGAGCCAGTTGATGTTGAGGATGTTTTGAAGAATAATGAGGACATTATCAGAGGTCTTCCAGGTGCGGCTAAACTATGGCTCGGCAAAGACTACACGAATTTCATTGTCAAAGATTTCTACGATCTCGAGAGACCTTATCAAGACTTAGTCGACAGAAGCACAACACCGAGAATGCCGTGGCATGATGTCGGTGTTATGGTGAATGGCGCAAGTGCCAGAGATGTAGCGCGGCATTTCATACAGCGTTGGAATGCTATTAAGATGGAGAAATCAAAGTTGAATAACACTTACCCATTCCTATTACCGAAATCGTACAAAAACTGTTCTTATCCTCAGCTAAACGGTGTCGATCTCACCAAAGTGAAGTGCCAAGTGTTGAGGTCAGTTAGTTCATGGTCGGCTGGTTTTCTCGAGCCTGATACCCTGGAACAGAGCATTCACGAGGCTTATATAGATGCTATTACTAATTCTGAGAGGTACATTTATATTGAGAATCAATTCTTCATAACTTTATCGACGATGGATAGAAACATTGTGAAGAATAGAATTGGAGAGACTTTGTTGAAGAGAATATTACGAGCGCACAGAGAGGGTTCGGTATTTCGAGTCTTTGTTGTTATGCCGTTACTTCCAGGCTTTGAGGGGGAAGTCGGGGGCACAACGGGTACTGCACTTCATGCGATTACTCATTGGAATTACGCGTCGATTTCGAGAGGGAAAGATTGTATTTTGAATAAATTGATCGAAGCTGGGATCAGTGATCCGAGTGAATACATAACGTTTCACGGACTCAGGACACACTCAATGCTCAATGGTACTATGGTAACTGAGTTGATTTATGTTCACAGCAAATTAATGATTGTTGATGACAAAACTGTCATCTGCGGATCTGCGAATATCAATGACAGAAGCATGATTGCGAGCAGGGACAGTGAGATTGGCGTTATTATGCACGACGAGGAATTCACGGACGGTAGAATGAATCAAATGTCGTATCCCTGCGGCAAGTTTGCTGGAAGTTTGAGGAAGCAATTGTTCAGGGAACATTTGGGACTGCTTTGGTCGAAGGAGAAGATCTCCGTTGATGATCCAATTAGGCAGTCTTTTTATTCGGGGATTTGGAAGTCGAGGAGTAGAGGGAATACCGAAGTTTTTGAAGAAGTTTTTCATTGTATTCCTTCAGACAAAGCCACGGATTTTTCAACGCTGAGGAGCTTTCAGAATGAACCAGGGCTTTGCAGCACGGATCCAGCTACTGCGAGGGACATGTTGATGGGGATTAAGGGACATTTGGTGGATTTACCGTTGAGATTCTTGTGCGAAGAGACATTGACGCCTGCTGCTGGAACAGTTGAAGGCATGATGCCAACGTCTTTGTGGACTTAGTGAGAATTTAGGGAAATTGTAGGGAAATTTTTTTTGGATAAAGTTTTTAGGTAATGAGCTATTAAAGAGGTGAATTAATTGCTCTTTGTTATCAGTTATTGTAGAAAATTCTGAATTTCTGTCTGATTTTATTTTGTTGCTTTTCATTTTCTGAGTGGAAAGGATCACAACAATTTGAGTATCTGTCTTAGATAGGTTTATCTTGTTTTTTTTCTTTCACTGGATTTAATTATTGACTGATACGAAGGGGAACACTCCTTTTATAAGATTGACTAATGAAGATATTCTTGAAAATGCGGGAGTCATTTTGGCTGTTGGCATTTATCTCGAGCATTTTTCATGAACTCTTGGAATTTATACCTTGCCAATGGAAAACGAACTGTCTTCAGTATTCGTGCAGCAGCTATTTTTGAAATTATTTATACAATTGTAAATGAAAGAATTTAACTGAATTACTAGATATTTAAGAATTTTTAAAGATTGAGTATTTAACAGCATTGATTAGGAATATTTTATCAAGTATTCTATTATATGAATTCTGATATTTTTAGACGAATTTTTGATACTGTAACTGTTGCATTTTACAAACTACCTGACATAAATGTTAAAGTTTAATGCTGATGCCTCAAGATATTTGTACAGAATAAAATGATATACAAGAAGGATATCTATTTCTTTTTCGAATCATAGATTTTCGTTCCGTGTCTTTAACAAAAAATTAATTCTGTAAGTAGGAATTTTTTTTTCAGGAAAACATCAATTCTTTAAGTTTCATCATTTTCATGCGAATGATATTGCGAATAACTTCGTAACGACTGGGTTTAAGTGAAAATTTCAAGAAACCTTTTTTGTAGAGAATTTCAGAAGCTACAAAAAATCTTCTTTGATAATTTTTTCTGAGCCCAATAGTTTCTGAGATATTTTGCAAAAAAGTAGAAAGAAAACAATTGAAATAATTGGATGTACATTATTCTGCGAATATCTCCAAAACGACCAGAGTCAGAGAAAAAAGTCAAGGGACCCTTTTTGTAGAGAATTTCACGCGCTAGAAAAAAGGTTCTAAGACAATTTCTCGTAAGCCCAATAGTTTCTGAGATATTCACGAAATAAACCGCAATGGATACTCAAATTCATTTTCACGAGAAAAGAATCCATTCGCTTACTATCTGAACAAAAAAAAATTGACCAATCATAAGACTAATGAATCAACAATAAGCACAATTGCTCATTGTTCACCCACATTATAAAAACGCTTCCATTTTTGCAATAATTTGAATGCAAAAGGTTATGTACGTACGACAGTTCAGCAAACTTTCAAAAACTGATGAGATTTCGGTGATTTTCTCCATAAATGAAATTGACCGAAGGAATTATTCATTCCCCACACATAATGACGGACAATTTACTCCTAATGGCCGTTATCCCGAAGTAAATGACGGAGAAAACGCCGTCGTGTCCGTCATCTTCTTGCGCCAACGTCCGCCATTGAAAATCCCCAGAAACTCGCGATGGCAGCTCTATCGCTCTGAAAAAAGAGAAAAACATGGGAAATTTTTTTCTGCAGAAATTTCCGTATCGTAGTCGTATTTACTCATTCTTTCGCATGATCTAGTGGCGTGAAGAGAGTTTGTATGTAAAAATAGACGAGAAAAAAAAAGTTTAAAATAGATAAATCCAAAGGAAATTTAAACAGTTGATAGTCCACTGTCTCCAGCTGCCATATTGTGTTTTTAAGAAAATAATCATCATGGTATTTATAAATATAACGAGGATTATGGCGTCCGGAGACCGCTAATTATATATCCCTCTCTTCCTCTCTCTTCGTTAATGTTTGATGAACTCAAGTGTACAATTAATTTTTACATTAATTCCAACTCATTGATACAAGTTATTGTGAAAAAATTCAACGTATTTTTACATTAATCATTGTTCATTTTATATTTTCGCATGATTGAATTTATAACGAGAAGTTGAATAACACTGTGATCGATTTTTAATCTCATGAACTGCCATTAGTCATTGAGAGCATCCAAGAGTTTGCAACGAAAAAAAAGGTTTTCGCACGTTTCTTCAATTTTTTTTCTCTTTCTTCATTTCAAAGAAACAAAAAAAATAATTTAATTCGTGGCAAGCCTGTCGCTAAAATATCTAGCAAAATTTATTTTCAAAATGGCAGCTACGAGAAGATTGCAAAAGGTAAGATTTATTATTTTTTTTTTTATATTAACGTACAATTTTATTCGATTGTTTGCATAAAGTGTAGAATTGAATTATTTAGAATGAGATTTGCTTGATGAAAAAATGAAAAAAAATCTTTTTTTTATCATGTTCTCGTGTAGCCTCTACTCTTCCAGTCGATTTTTATCCACATTTTCTTTCTCACTTGTTCCTGGACATTTTTCTTTGTTTTACAGAGAAAATTGACCCAATTTTTTTCATCAGTCTTCATAAAATAAAAAAATTATAATTACGAATTTTTTGGTTTTTTCATGTTTTTTTTGTCTTTTCAGGAATTGGGAGATCTTCGTGCCTCGGCAATGAAGAATTTTACAAATATACAAGTAGATGAATCAAATATTCTCAATTGGCAAGGATTAATATTACCAGTGAGTTATGAATTATGAATGAAAAAATGACTTTTTCTCATTGCGATTATTCATGAAACATTTATCGACAGTTTTGGTTAGATGACGAGCGATTTTTAGTGACTCACGGAATCGTGTCATCGCACGAACTCGTTACCACCTTG
Organism: Aleiodes sp. PSUC_FEM 10030003; assembly: GCA_018902275.1. Lineage (NCBI taxonomy): Eukaryota > Metazoa > Arthropoda > Insecta > Hymenoptera > Braconidae > Aleiodes > Aleiodes sp. PSUC_FEM 10030003. Next base: position 8,725 of record JABSMS010020067.1, read on the forward strand.
CAACTTGTTCCAATGAATGAATTCCAGAGGAATCTTGTGAATTTAAATTTAATTAATTGTTAAAATTGAAATATTTCAGGACAATCCACCTTACAACAAAGGAGCTTTCCGCATTGAGATTAACTTCCCAGCTGAATATCCATTTAAACCGCCGAGAATAACGTTCAAAACGAAAATATACCATCCAAATGTAGATGAGAAGGGCCAAGTTTGTTTACCGATCATAACTGCTGAGAATTGGAAGCCAGCAACAAAAACTGATCAAGGTAAAATGAAAAATCATTGAAATACAGTGAGGCAAAGTGATAGAAGGATGAATGGACCAGAGAATGAACGATTGATCATTTCATACTTCAGAAATAATTAAAAATTCGATAATTACTTAACGATGTTGTGTCTTTTGAAAAATCCAATCCGGAAAAATTGATAAAACCGAATGAATCAATGACTATGAAATTTTCAGACAAATCGATTTTATCATATCATCAGTTTTTTGCGAATATTTCTGAAAATGCATATTGATTATTTTCTGTCATTGTAATTCTAATTTCGTTATTCTCCGTTTTTATTTTCCTATTTGTTTACTCTCGAAGATGTCGATTATTTTGACCGCCTGTGTTTCGATGAACTTGTATGTGTAGGAGTAACATTTAATTGAAAATTTTATTGCATTGCATTGAATTCACCACTATAAAGACCGTATTTTCACTGGAGATTATGATGAAGTGATCATTTTTTTTGGAATGTATTGGAACAGATTATCAAAACGAGATTTTTTTGTTCATTTCGTCAAGCAATTTACTTTTATAATGCTATCGTCACCGTAGAATCAAAGGGACGTAAGTGCCATTTTTTCTTGCTGAATAATAAAAGGGCGTAAGTTACTATTTTTATAGAAAAATGAGTGTAGATTCGATTTTGTAGTTTTTTAAAAAAATGGCATTTACGCCCCTTTGACTCTAGGGCGACGACATAAACATACAGTTATCCGCAAGAGAGCTACATTCGTACGAGGATTGAAAATATCGTCCGTTTTCTGGGAAGAAACTATGTAATTACAATCTGTCGACGAACTTTTTTTCAGACGAAATCATCAAGTTGACGGATTTAGTTCCGTGCACGGAAACAATGCTTCAATATTCGAGAATAAGGTCCTAGGGACCCTATTCTCGACATTCACTCATGCAAACGAATGTGGGTTCCTTTGAATTCGGCATCGATCGATGGTTGTAGAGTAATTGATGCTAATTGATGAGAAAGATGTCAATAATTGCGAAAACGAATGCAAAAAAAAATCTAAAAAAAACGAGAACTCAATGAATCACCGGAAGTGATGAACAATAGAGTAAAAATTCACAGCGCATGTGAATCAAACGCTAAAAGACATGCTCGTTGCGTTCATTGAAAACAATTCTGATGTTTGGCAATCAAGTTTAGTAATGAAGTAACGCGTAAGTCAATTTTAAATTCTAGAGTTAGTCATGATGAATGGAACGGCGAAAATTATCCATTCTGAATGATTCAATTAAGAAATTAAGTTGATGAGGAATTAGTAGTCATAATTAATAAATGTTCCATCATTCTTGCATAATTGAATATGTTATATGTGGCAGGTAATCCTACTGCTCATAAATCTAAGCGTGTCCGCAAGAGGTCTACATTCATTTCAGAAATTACAATCCGTTTACGAATTATTTTCCTCAATAAAATAATTCCGTAAACGGAAAGATTTCGTTAAAAAAAAAAGTTCGTACATTGTAACAAAAAGTGCCTGAATTTAAAATAATTTGATAATCACTTTCAAGACATTTCGGTAGTAATTTTGGAGGCAGTTATGTGTTTTTAAGACACTTTAAGCGTCTTCCGTGGCAGCCGTGACGTGTCTGGTGGTCATGCCCTCAATTTGGAAAAATTGCTCAACAATAGGGATAATAATAGAAAAAATCGTTCCATCTCGGAACTATCCCAACGCTTGTAATTATCAAGGATAATAATTTGAGCTTATTCTCCATTATTTGGTTGAAAAAACGGAGACACGTAAAGTGTCTCGGTTTTTTGTGTCTTACTAGTGCATATGTGTCTTCGAGTCGAAACGTCTGAGACCTCAAATGTGTTATTGTCGCCATGACGGCTTGGAATCAGACACGTTATGTGACTGAATCAAATCAGTAGCGAAGTGGTAAACTAAGATAAGTCGCAATCTCGTCGAAAATGAGATTTCCCTAGAAATCGATTCGATACTTCTTGTTACATAATCTCCATTCAGGATACAGTTAAAAATATTATTTAGGGATGTTTTTTTACAAAACAATTCTGAGATAAGTCAAAATTTTCATTATTCCTTACTCTAATTCAAGCTATGTCGACTTCAGTTACAAAATTTATTTAACAGAATAAGATAAGTCGATTTATCTTTGCACTATCGTACTTCCTATTTCTTTGACAGAATGTAGGATGAATTTTAATTGAAACATGGATTCTTTCAGGCTCTGTTGTAATCTTTCCTGAAAAATTGATTCCAAAACTTAATTGATCAATAAATGGATCAATTCCGTTTTTGCTGATGAGATTTCGGTGACCGAATTACTGTACAAAAATCTTTCCGAGAATTCACCAAAAAATAATGATAATTCAATCG
>JABSMS010020078.1:0-11357 GCA_018902275.1 Aleiodes sp. PSUC_FEM 10030003
CTTAAACGAAATGGAGTGGAATGATAAAAATAATAAAAAATAATAATCAAATGAATCTAGCCCTTTTTTCTTGAACTTACACTTATCTTATATAAACAGTTGGAAGATAATTGTCCAAGCCGGCTCAGCGATGGTGAGAGTGGAGATAATTCCATACAGTCGAAAACTGGAATTATCCATATCGAGTTATCTTATATGGAGAATCGACTGTATTCCAAACTTGCTAGTGGTAATTTTTTACGAGATTCACTCCCATTGAAAAAGTGTATAAGAAATGAGTGTTTGTGACCTGCGTGTATACGAGTATCGAAAGATAAAATCAATTTTCCCCGAATCATTTAGAAGTTTGAGTGACAAGAGTAATAGAACGAATTTCAATGGGAGTGACGAAAAAAAATATAGAGCATTGTACAGGTAGATGATTTCCGTGAAAAGTATTGCACGACGAAAATCGAAATTCATCGTTTTTCTGTCAGTCTTGCCCTCCTCTAGCTCAATATTTTTCTCCATTGGCAAAATGTCAACATGAATGATGCTCCCACATTGATAAATGCCATGCGAATGATTTGCTGGTGAGAAAATATTTAAAGAAAATTGAATTTAGACTATTTCTATGTCAAAACCTTGAGACTATAAATATTTTTTAGATAAAGTAGGATAAGGGAGTAATCAACTATACTAAACAACCTATAATTCTAGTGGATAACGTTTCCAACCAGTCACATGTGGGTAACACGATATGCCAGCGTGCTTTTTTGGATCCAACGTTTCCCCTCTCGATTTTGTTTGTCAGGGCGGACAAACTGCTCGTCGATAAGATTATACGGGAACTCAACAGAGTGGTATTGTTGTGTTTCATCGAATCGAAGGAACAATCAGAGCATTGAGAAGCTTTTAGCATTGATCAAGAGCCTTCATCGAGGTTGCATGATCATCAAGGCCGCTTTTTTCACCTCAACAGTGAACACATAAGGTTTTTCATTGTGTTCGCAATAGAACCAATTTCTTCAGAATAGAGTAAATCTCCAATTGAACCTAGATTGTCACGTATCCCTGACATAATTGGATAAACAACCCAGGGGAAAAGAGAGAGAAAGAGTGCTAGTAAAGTTATCGCGCCTGAGACAATCCCCCAAGTCCATCGGTGACCATACCAGCTCTCTTGTCTTCAATCTTCTCACACTAGTACATTCTATTTCACAAGGGAATTGAGTTTCTCACACGTGAAGCAACGCTTCCCTCTTTTCTACGGGGCTGTTTTTTTTTTTTTTTTTTTGTAAACGCTAAATATATTTCCCTTAATCCTATTATTTGGTGGAAATGTAAAAGGAGTGGAAAAACATTCTAATATATCTCATTAACCTGATCCATATAATATTCATTGGACAAGTAAAAATTCTCCAATTTAGTTCTCCACTATCCGTTTCGCGAAACCCTTTAAGAAAGCACATTTAGTAATCTGTTGGAGTACATCCAAGTGGATGAAATCACAGGTGCACATTAAAATCCGTTGCAGTTTTAATTTCCAAAGTTAAGAAGAATTTTTTGATTTCAGCTTTTAACACTTCTAATTAGCATTATAATGGAATTGCATTGGGCCAGCTCGAAAAGAAGAGGTGCGTAAGAAATCACAGAGAATAAATATTTGCGGGGGGAAGAGAACATGGGTAAGATGCCAAGAGTTAAAGGGGAGGAAAAGGTACAGTGAAAATAAATAACGACTGGAATGAAAGGGAGTTGGGCTAATGTTATCGTGGCTTGTATATTTCTGTGCTAAAATCACTAAAAGCTCTGGCGCCATTTAAACTCGTTAATGGAACTGATAGTGTAGAGCAAAAGTGGATTATTGAAAGAGATTTCGAAACACTGATGTACCTCTGTTATTTGTATCTTGGACGTTATTCCATTTAATAATAAAATTTACATTTCCTCAACAATCTATTTTCATAAAGTTTGGACTCTTTGAAAAACTGGGGAGCTTTCAGAATCAGGTGAATAATAGAATGTTTTGTAATAAATAAAAAGTATGGTAAGTAATGAAGATGAAGTTTCCAATTTATATACAACAGGAGAAAAGAACTGCACTCGGACGCGTTCATTCGAAATTCGAAAGTGAAAAGCCTCTCAATCGAAGAGCCATTGGTTTTGTACTTTCTGCAATTCTAAAGAAGATTTTTAAGGCAATGCATTGCCTGGAGAGAAAAACTTCCGCCATAAAATAATAGGGAGACAGGAATAAAAAAAAAGAAAAAGGGAAGAAACTATTTTCACCATCTTCTAGTTCTTATTTCTCTCTCGTGGTATCCGCCCAAGCTATTCTGCGGATTGGCGCTCTACTGTCCCTCAAGTCTTCACTCCCCTGGGAAGAGCTTCATTTTTTTTTCATTCCCCGATTGTCTCAGACATTGAAAGAATAAGCTGGACAATGGGTATCCCAATGCTTTTCCGACTTTACTCCATTATGGCTTACATTTTTGCGATGGAAATAATTCTGTTCAGGGTTCATATGAAATTTCATTAAACTTCCTCAACTATTGACAATATTGGAAGTATGAAATCAAAGGTTATCCAATTAATTAAATGGGAACATTGTGTAGTTTGTGATTTGAAAAAATTAATAACACAGGAGCGTATGAAGGTTACGAAGGCGGAAATTCGTAAACGTATGGCTTTATCCTCATAGTTCAGGGGGCCCACGATGGAGTTACAAAACTAAGTTGAAAGCACTACAGTATTTCCTCAACGATCCGTGGTAGAGGCGTGTAATAATGTAATCCGAGTTCGTGTTCCCCTCTACACAGAGATTCTAACACATTTTCGGTGACAAAGACCGTGAGAGCTTTAGCAATACTAATGCTGAACTCTCCCGTGAGATTTTTAATATGGCAAAAAATCCTTTGCATATTTTGCTGGATTTATTACTCCTCTAGCCCAGCCAGTACCTCTATCCTACATATATTGAATCCATTCATTTTTTAAATTTAGTGGTTATCTTCTTATTCACATTCCAGAGATGTATTGTTTAAGAGCTCCAGGACTCCTTCTTACGTTTATCCGAGCCAAAATTCCTTATCCCTTCTGAGTTATAATTCATGAATTTTAACATCCCACGTTTTTTTTTACTTATCAAGACATTTTTCATTAAATGAAACGACCTTTCATACTCATTTTTAACTCCTGAACATGTAATTTAGCATCTTAAATTCCGGAATTCTCGCGATTTTCTGCTTACAAAAACCCAAGAAGAGTCGAGAATCCCATAACCAACAGAGAAGTCGAATATTTATGAGCATGACGCATAGACAACGATGATAAAAGCGCCGAGAGAATGAGATCCGAGGATTTTCGCTGTTTCTTGCAACAATAACTCCCCTAAAACTAAAGTAGATTTCTTTTTACGCTCCTCGTCTCGAGGGGTTGAGCATGATGTCTCATTTCCAATAAATCACACATTGCAGGCGAATGAAGAAAACAAATTCAATTTCTCCGCTGGAGGATTTACGATTGGAGGGCATACTGATCATTTTCCGTGAAACCCTTTAGTAATGTTTCTCTTGATATTCAGTCTTTCAACAATAAGAATAATGGAGCATTCGTATACTTGTCACTTGAAGGACGAAGATTGATTCCGAACAACTTATACCACACAGAGAAAAAAAAATTCTTGTGGTAAGAAAATGTATTAGTAACGAATTTTCCTTCGCAATTTCTACATCTATATATATCGAAATTTTCTAGAGTGAAATAAATTTTTTACATCTAAGTAAATTTTCTTGCAACAAGAATTTTTTTTCTCAGTGCAGGTGCATTGTTTTCTCGTAAATTGGATATATCATGTCGACCAACTTAATGAATCCGTCCAACGGTCTTTTTCTACCAAAATCGTCTATCAGTTTATCGCCTTTAAGGCGTCAAATGTCTTCGTTGCCATTATCGATCCAACTTGGGGAATTCCAAAACTGAGGGAAATGTTGAGTATCGCACTGAAGCGGCTCTGATATCTTTACTCCTTTCGGGGCATAGTACTTTTTGTTTTTCAAATTTAAAAATAGTTATTTTAATGATGATCACGTTTAAATTTTCTCAATTTTATACAGCAGAAAGACGACTGATCAAAAAGCAGACGGATCGAATGGAGTATAACGATTTTTAGTGCTATGAACTTTTCTTATAACTCCACTCGAGCTTTGTTTTCATTCACCATTGTTTCACTGTCTGAATGCAACTTTGACGAAGTGAGAATAAGCTCAATTGGAAGAAGGGGGTTAGAATAGTAAACCGAGCGCATAGCTTCAACATGCCCCTTGGGCACCCTCTCGAGGCGATCACGCAGTGGTATTTAGCCGTTGAGGCACGTAGGCGAAGGTATAAAGTGGAGAGTATGGCGATGATGATCTAGATGAAGTGGGAGAGATGGGCAGGGTTGAATCTATACGGGCTGCCTCATCAATGGGAGGAATTTTCTGGAAGTTGAATAGACACAATGCTCAGTCGTTCGAGAATGACTGAAAGGAGAGAATAGGAGAGATGAATCACACAGAAAGCACCTAAACCGATTGAAGGAGAAACCCTTCAGGGCAAATCGATGGTTTTTAGGATTCAGAATGCACGAACTGTCTTCAAGGAAAAAAATTGTGATTCACTCACAGTCTGCCCGAATTGTTTGAACCAATAAAAAAATCGGGGCTTCTTTTATCTTCAGTATTTTCAGAGGATTTCTCCATCACTTGATTTGATGCTATTGATTTTAGAATTTGTACTCACTTGATGAACTCCATTAAATTCTCGACGGGAACCGAGAGAAATATACGGCTTTAATAAAGCTTCTATCCACAAAATAACATGAAACATTAATACATCGAAATTGGGTTTTGGGAAAGTCAAGCATACAGTTTATCAAGCCAGGCTCTAGAGCACATTGTTAAACACCTTTCAGTTTCACTAAAGCAGAAATATTGCGCTGGTCACGTAGTTACAAGCTGATTACTTTTTTCCAATCCTCCCTGACTACCCACAGATAGATGCAGTGTAACGGGGAGTACGAAGTAGAGAAATTACGTAGGGTTGAACTTGCATGAGTAATAAAGGGGGTGAAAATATTGGAAAAAATAATTGAAGTGTACAGTCAACGTAAGCGTGCTGATCAAGAAATTTTGATGGAATCGCTGAAATGTGAAATCATTTTTGCGTGTGATGAGACATACGGGCTTTTCAAGCTTTGCATGATTCATCAATGGAATGATCCGTTATACAATAACGCATGAAACAAATACAACTGAATGTGGGATTTTTCAGGGAGAATGGAGTATATTTGGAACGGGTTTGTCAAACATACAACCAATTATTAAACATGCAGAGCTTGCAGTTGTGGCAGCCTCAAAGAGTATTGCATTATACATCCACGTGAAACTCATGTTTGTCAAAAGAAGCAGACGTGTGAAGTTCGAGGATGGTGGCCATGAATACAGGATGCTACAGCTGTTTAATAGAAAGCAAAAGAACGCCTCACTTTTTTTTTTATCTTGCCGGGAAAAGATCATAGCCTGAAGATAAATTCGAACGAAACCTCTAGAGTCTATTCTATTTTTTAGCAACAACTGTATTATTTCTCTTTCATTTGTAGACTAAAATCTGGGCAAGTAATTGAGTATGATAAAAACTCTCAACAGTCTCCATTTTTTTTTGGGTGAGTAAAACGAAATAATGGAATTATTTTAAAAGTAACTCCTTCAAAAAAGAAACATATCTAAAATCAAATCAAGTTCAGCATCGATCAAACTGATTCGTATCGCCACTAGTTACCGGAGCCCAACGGCTTAAATTATCGTGACAAACCGACCGCAATTACCGTCGTAAATTGCCCGCTATAAAGTACTATATTAATGCTGCGAAGGCGGCGTTGAAGGTTTTTGTTATTTCCTGAATTGTACTTTTGTCTTATTCAAAAAGCATTAAAAAGTGTATTACCGTTTCGTTTCTGTAATACATAATAGAATGTTATTTACGCTTCCACCCACCCGAAGAGTGTTGTTGAATGAATGTGAGGTAGAACGACTACAGAATATTTTTATTCAATTCATTTCAGATTGGATTGCCTAAGTATTCAGATTCGTTGGGGATTGAATAAACTCGATTCCACAGAGGATGGAAAAGACAGTGGAATTAATTATCTACTGAATATGGAACAATATCGAATTAAGGTGTATAGACCCTACTCAATTGAGATCGTTATCAATATTCATTAGCCGAAAACTAGTATCTCTAGAATTTCCGATCTTTTGAATACAATGACTGCGTAATCAAGGGATGATGAAAGGAACAATTTCTAATTACATTCAACTACTCACACACACAATCCGCTAGGAAAATCGGAAGCACTCTTGGGCGAGTTTTATGCACTAATAAAGTGCACTGCATCTGGGGATAAAGTATGTACGCTTATACACTATGAAACATGAACTAGATTACCTTCCAATAGGCACGCGAAGGATCTTCGAAAATGTCTTATTTGAGCATCTTTCTTACGTATTTCGCCCAAAAATGTCTGAGTCTACACCCACAGAAAAAAAGTCTTGATTCAATACGAAATACGGCTCATTTCAAGAATCTTTGTATTCTTGCCGTTAATAAGAATTAATTGAGGAGATACTTCAACAAAGAGTTGAGAAGTCTTAAACGCGGATTTGATAGAGGATTATTTTTTTCCCTGAGAAATTATTTATAAATTCCTCTTTTCTTAATCTTCACCTATACATAATTCCACTAACAGGCACTCATTTTTATCCGCGCACTTCACTGATTCAATTAATTCATCAATTTAATTTTAATTAATACCAATGTGTCATTCACATGAGTATTTTACATTTTTCACTGTTTGCTTGCGTAACCAAGGTATCAGCTAGGCTGCCGACACTTTTAGTTCTACCATTGTTCGGGCCTTAAGAATTATCTGAATGATTGATCTTCATCGTACGCCAACTATTAATGATTATGCATGAAAAGTAAATACTCAGTTTTCTAATAACACTTGGATGGTCTTTTAAAGTAATTCGGTTTATAACCCTATAAAAAAATTTATGAACGCCTTGGATAATGAAAAGTTCTGTGCACCAAGAAATGTAGGAAGGCAATAAACTCAATGAACAATGGGCTGCATTTTGTGCGAGGGGCCTATTCTTATTCACGTATACTAGGACTCACAAAACAAAGGAGAAAAGAAAACTCTGGCTCAAGGTTCCATAAACAATCATGAATGTTTATTTGCACCATACTCGTAAATTTATTCTGTGTCGACGTACAAAATTCATGTACCATTTTCCGGTTCTATAGAGCCTGTGGAACCAACACTGCGCCTAAATTTAATATGCAAGGCAAATCAAATAATTTTCTTGACCCTGTTCAACAATTTCTCTGGTGAAATTTTTCGTGCATAAAGTTTCATGAATGAAATCAGAAATAAGCATTGTCGAAAAATCGGTTATTCATACTTCCGGCTCTATTGTTTTCCTGAATGTTTCTCTTGACATCATGTGAAAAGTGAAATTGTGGAAGGAGAAAAGAAAGTCCGTACTCATGAGAGTATGCGTTCGAGCGTAAGGGGAAGAAATAATAAATGTCCAAGCGTCTGGCTTTAATTGCAGACAAGAAAAGAAATGTAAGATACTAACCAAGCCCCACGGTCAGTCCAGGAGGACGGATTGAAAAAAAAAAGTTCAAAAAAATGAAACATTTGCTAAGGGCACAACAGATAATGATGGTCTATCAATATTTTATGAGCAGGAGAACCGTCACCAGAATGAATAATGTATCTTAATATTCTGAGATATATCTGCAGTTCTACAATTTCCAAGACAAATTCTCCGTCATCTTTGTTCTATTGTCAGTGATTCTATAGAACGTTGATTGCTATTACAGCAAAGTGATGTATCCTCTTTTAGAGTAACTGACGTAAAAATTAGAAGAATAAAAAAAGGAGGAAATTGTTTCGTATTTCTTAGGAAAAAAACTATAGGATACACCCAACCATTCGAAACAGTGCAGTTTATTCGGGTATATGTACGGAAAAGTAAAACCAGCTGCAACGTGCAAGAAGAATGGAGTGAAGTAGGGTATACTTTGGAGCAGCTCGCTGCAGAGTTTTATAAAGAACTTGAGGGCTTCGAAGCAACGCCATGATACGGAACAATAAATCTCAATAGGCAACTATTCGTAAATCTATTCAGATTGGTGAATATAAGAATTACCAGCGGATCAGTATATTCCATCATCCGAACGTACAAATTCCAACAAAACTTGGGAAGTGGTTTTCGTTTCATTTTAATCTCAACATTGAATAGATCGTCAATGCACCATTTAATTATTGATATACCCAGTGATTTACGAAATCGCCAAAGTCAACCGATTCGCGTAATTTGATACATTTAATTATCGCGCTCGTAAAATTATTATGCCTTTGATTATGCACGATTACTAAACCAAAAAGATTCTTTTCAATTATCGCAGAGGCGCTTACCGAGCAAGCAAGGCGTTTTCTCGTGAAGGTCATATTATATTTCATTGAAATGCTCGGTATGAAAAGATGTATCTCGGACGTGACTATGCATAATGAACTGACTCACGATTGCGCTCGTGTAGGACGACACGGATATGTATTTACATCTGAGTTTAGCGGATTCATTTCAATTTTCTTTCTGCTTTTCTCTTCCATGATATCCATAAAAATACCAAAGGTATAGGAGATCTTTTGGCATTGACCGATCTGCCAGGAAGAAGAGGGAGTGGCCCTCGTGGGGATTTCGTTGGGGTTATATTGTTCCTGAGCGTTGTCATATATATACACAAATGAATGTAGAATGCTACGTACCACAGACACTTTTGTGCAGCAGGGAAGTGCGCATGTAACTACAGAATTTACTCGGCCGAGTAATGTGCGGTTACCTTGCGTTTCCCTTCTCTTATTGCTGCATGTGATACATATGCCCCGAGTGATATATTCGCAGGGTACAATGCAATGGAAGTGCACCTTTATACTCAGGATCTTCTGTAAATAAAATAGTAGGAAGCTTCTTAGGAAACACACTGACTCCGCCAATTTCTTTCAATTTGAATGCAATCTTCTCGAAGCAAACCCGTTTGATTCTAAAAAATATCCCGAAATTTTGTTATTATTTTTACCAATTCGAGTATTCCTTCCTTCGCGTCGTCATTTTAGAATCATGCCATAGACTTCGTAACACGCATTAGTTCTAGTATTGAAGTATACTATGTTTTATGAACAATAACAAGAATCATTGCGTCCAATGAACATGATGGTTAAAATTTGATGCAATTTTCCTAGTTACTAATATAATAGCGGTAACATAATATTGTTGAAGCATTGTATAATGGAACACTGCTATACATCTTTTCTTTGGTTCCATCAATTCAATTGTATTTCGATATAAAAATATCCATTGGAAAATTGGATGAACGGGGCGGAGAGTATGGAAGAGAAATTTCGTTGAAAGCCATTGGCTCACAATGATGTAGTTTATAAAACCGATAATACCACCCGCTAGTGATGTTCCAATCTATTTATGGATATAGTCGAGATATCGTGTACATTGCTGCTAGTGCCTATGAGTCCTTTATCCCAAAACTGTATATTGTTTTCACACCTGTCTGTTCGAAGTTATAAGTGCATCATGTACTATGATGTGTATTCAATGTGGCTTTTCTACCCGTCAAGCATTGAATATTGGCAATTGCCATTAGTATGGAGATACAGAATATTTTTGAATAACCTAAAATTTCATTACTCTGGAAATTACCCTGATCAAATGTAAATTATAAATTAGTTTGAGTTTCACAATACTTCATTGAGAATCATTATTATCAGAATATGATGAAAGTGTGAACGAAATCCGTTCAAAAATAAGCTGTGAGGAAATTGGTAAATTTGTAACCTTGTAACGTATTCGCTCGGGAAGACAATCTTCAACCGTTATACTAAGAAAATAGGTAGTGAATCGTGTACCGTCATCCAATTTATCAGGAATAGTATGAATGTATTATCGGTATAGAGCAGGATGAGCTGATTTAAATTTTTTCAAAATAAAGCCCGAACGTGTCGATCTATAATCTACACGGTTATATACCGAATACAGGTATAATCTGAAACTGAGTAATTTCCTTTGATATACTTGTTAGGCAGATAAAGTCGGATTAACCCTACGGGTTAAAGTAGAGTTTTGTTATGAGATTCATTTCACGACCTCTCCCCTCATATAAATCACAAAGAACCTAGAACTACAATACAACTCCCTACTAAGCATTGATCCTCAATCACATTATACATTTTTTATCATTCTATTGATAATTTTATCATCAAAAAGGTTTTTTTGTCTTTTCTCCATTACAGGAGTTCAATTTCGGCTCGAAGAAACTTCAGCTATGTTGCTCTACTAGAGTTTATGTTTTGCTAGTTTTACTATATGTATAATAGAATGAAAGTTTCCGAGAAGAGAATGTACAACTACTACAGTAAGTTTTGTAGTGAAATTGCTGATGCAAACTTGGTGTGTCATTAGTTGGAATATGATATTGAATTTTGAAAACTAAATACACAAAATTAAATGTTTCAGAGTAATTCAATTATGGATATCATAAACGAAATTAAACACGAAGTATTTGAAGAGGCATTGAAATCCTTTTTTCTGAATATTTTTGAAGTAAATGGTTATCATTTGAAAGAGAATTGAAAAACCGAAGATACTTTAATTATCGTTATGCAGAATAATTATGTTATTTTTCCATAGTCATATTAAAACTCAAAGGATGAACGTAAAGTTTTTTAAATTGAAATTTCTCCGGTAAGTCGCGATGTAATGTATAACGTTTCCCAGGGACCGACTGCAATGTATACAACTTTATTTTCACTTTTTCTTATTGTGAGCCATCCGCATTGGAACACAACGAAATGAACTACGCTATAACCGTATTTCTTTGGCTCATTGCTGTTGAGCTGCTTTATCTGTGTCATAACGCTGAGAAACCTTTTCTCACTTCAAATGTTCAAAATGGACGGATGACTGTCAACTAATATTTTCCTCTAGTATATCTTGAGAGAAAAAAAATAATAGAAAAAATGGCCATGTGCAATGCTCATGAAAAAGTGAAGAAAAATTGCTAACACTCAAAGAGTTCTGGGAAAAATCGAGCATCATTTCTTTGGTTCGTAATAATGTGCTATTTCGACAAATAACACTTAAAAAAAGTAGGGGAAGGTGGGGTGAAATGGACACTCGAATTGAACGGTTCGAGATAGAGATTTTCTGATGATCCCATTGGAAAGCTGAGGAAATTTTAGTAAAAATACA
>JABSMS010020089.1:0-11356 GCA_018902275.1 Aleiodes sp. PSUC_FEM 10030003
TCAGCTCGGGAAAATCCTCAGTTATTAATTTAACTCTCTTTATAACAATCAGCCCTTCTAAGAGCTAATAAAGAAAACTCAAAGTTAATTATTGGAGTCGAAATGATTCACACACCTACAACCCAATCACTTCATACCCCATAACGCCCCGGTCTCCCCTATATAATGGACCTTTCAAGCATCCAAAATTGGATCGTCAGATGATATTAGGAGATGCGGTAGTATCTTTCGTCTAAGAGCTGCCGCACTTCTATACACGTGAAATACTTTTTTGAGAAATCAATAAAATAATATAAGAAAACTAGGTGAGATTGAGAATTGATGGTTTTGATGAGCTTATCTTTCTTCCTTCTCTAGTAGAAAAAATGAAAAATAATTGGTCGTGTAAATCTGTGAGTAATGAAAATCTGTATTCTAAAAACCTCTTCTCCTCCAAAGGTTTTGTGGACATTGTAGTGGTGTTAGTGCCATGTGCGTGTGACTCGGCAGAACATGAGCGCCACTCACACTAACGCGCTAGGTATACGTGTTGAGATTTTCCGCGGTCGATAAGGTGAACAACGAAGGAAAAAAATTAATGAAGAACAGAAAATTAATTATCAGCACGCAATTAATGGATTGGTGGATTTTTCAATCTTTATTTCAGAGATATGCGCCAACACTAAAAATCAGGGGGAAAAAAGATATGAGATTGGCTAGGAAGGAAATGACTTTTCGTTTAAAAGAAAACGCGTCGAGTACGTTACCGTTCGTCAAAAAATATCAGGAAAAGAATAGTTCAGTGTTCTAAAATCTAGGACAGAAAAAAATTGATTTCTTTCAAAACACGTACTTGGGCGCTATCGTTGGTATTTCTATCCTTAGAAACAGGCGCCCAAGTACGTTTTCGGAAGAAAATTAATAGTGGTTTTCTGTCCTAGATTTTAGAACACTGAAATATTTTTTTTCTCTTCTGAATGTCAGAGAATTGAAGTACTTGGGGCATTTTGATTGCTAATATTTTCTGAAGAATGTCAACGTGATTGACGTATTTTTTGAAAACGACAATTTTTTTTCTCTAGTTAAGAATACGTTAAATTTGCCGTTAAAATACCCACTCGGGTGGTGCTTCAACGCTTTAATACAATTTCCGCCATCAATAGGTTCACAGTATAGAGTGCTTCGTAGCCGGAGATGTTGGTATCAGACTTCCCGTGCGAGAATCTTTTTCAGTGAGAATTCAGTTTAGTTCTCGTTTGGAAAATGGATTCCATAGAAAATGAACTTTCGATCAGGAAATAATCTCGTACGGAAATGTTTCATGCAAGAAGAAAGTTCCCATACAGTGAAAGATTCCTGAATTCCAAGAATAGAAACTGAATGAGTTCATTTTCTCCCTCTTTCCGTCTCAGTTCAGGGACGATAAAACGGGTTAATTATGCAGGATCAAGAGGATTTCAGTATTTCCAGAAATATTTGCTTACATATTTCGAAGAGCTCATACAGAGCATACAAATATAAATTCCATATTTATCTGGTATCATGCATAATTCTATCCCATTCTGTAATAATCATTCGGGTTAGCAGACACATTTTCAAAGTTACGGTGATCTCGATCCATGTTTGGAATAACGCCAGCGGTCACCAAACACGTCCATAAATTGACGCTTCGTTCTCCTTGGTTGGTCCCAATAGCTGTACAACGAGAATTTTTATGTCATTAATGTTCAGTGATATGTTGAGTGCATGTATGAAAACTTCCTATGGATATTTAAGGAGTTTTTCCATGGACTTGTGATCTATAGACATAGATTTCGGTTTGTCCATGGACTTGAGTTCATTGTTCATAGAATTTGTCATAAATTGAATGAAAGGAAGTCCATGGATGCAAGTTAATTCATTTTTCCAGAGCCGAAGTCTGTGGAAAAAAAGCGGGAAAATTTTTCATAAAAAAAGTCCATGGCTATGTCCATAGACCACGAGTCCATGCTCATGTCCATGGAAAAAGTTCTTAAATATCCATGGACTGACCCATGGAAAATCTATGGATATGTCTATGGCGGATCTATGGCCCTGACCATAGACCGTCCATAGGAAACATCAGGTATTACCTCGGAATTTCTTCCACGATTTTTTTTTTTGGCATTTGGGCTGAAGGCTTACCTTCGTCTACGCAGTTTTCGAATGCGCTTCCCATCAACTGATAATTTGGATTCATCTCAAATTATCCCTGGAGGAAGTGAGATACTTTGCTTCGATCAAATGTTCCATCTTCGTTGATCTGTAATTTATTTTTCCATCGTTATTACTTCAACTCATGTTGATTAAAATAATCGTAACTATCGGTGGAATACATACAAGATTGAAGTTCCTCCACATACAAGTTGAATAGACTGTTACATCGAAACGCTTGGCTATTCGAAACTAAAGATGAGCTAAAATAAAGCGCCTTGGCTACGCGAGGCCAGACGAAGCAACGCAACGCGAAGCGAAGCAAAGCAGAGCAAAATATTATTTGATCTGTCAAATTCGAAAATAATGTTGAGGGCTGAGTTTTTCTTATAGCAGTTTACTTTCGAAGACTCAGACAAATCAAATTTATAATTATAAGCATTTGTTTTATCTTAAGAATTATGATTTTGAATTTGACAGAAAGGTTCAGGAGAAAGCTTCGCGTTGCTTTACTCTGCTTTGTTTTACTTTGTGTAGCCAATGCGCGTTATTGTAGACTCACCTTAAAACACTCTACGTGTCTTCGTTTTCTCAACCAAATGATGGAGAATAACCTCAAATTATTATCCGGAATAAATACAAGAGTTGGGCTAATTCGCAGTTTTAACGATTATTCAAATTATTATCACTATTTTTGGACACTTTTTTCAAAATTCATGTTGTTACTTTTCTATTACTCATTGAATTCACAAAAGAGAAAGAATCTTTGGATGCAATTAATTCAGTGCATACTAGTGGGGTCAATCTTCAGCTAGTTATATTACACTGGGTGGAGTAGTTGATATGTATAGTGGACGGTTTTGGTATCATCTCTTTTATTGTTCAATATGTTCCCGTATCAGGAAACTTCACCCCATGTTGATAATCAATGGGCTACTGTTTTTTTAAATGCTATTTAACGTCGCTATATTCATGCTCCATGATATGCTGATCAGCGACGAGGGTTCATGGTGTGTCTGTGGACAAAGCACATGTAATTAATTACAGTGATGCTTGTGTCAACCGGCAGAGACCAGGCTTTGAACTCGGAACCTTTGAGTTACAAATCCATCGCTCTACCGATTGAGCCACCGCGGACGCCTATGGTCTAGTCTTACTTCCATTATTCTTTGGGATTTATTTGTCAAAACAAAGTAGAATATACACACATCGGAAATGATACTCAAATACTGAATTATACTCAAAATGTCAAGATCGTGATCTTTCATCAAACTCAGATTCTGATTGATACTTTATTTCCGTGAACTTACGGACTAACATCAGTGATAATCAAAAATTTCAAGATCCTACACCCTACCAATTATGAGTAATGAATTTTTAAAGTTAGTTGTTTAACGTGGAGTTCTCGGTATCATCATTCATGCGTTTACCCCTCACAGCTCTAGAACGCAAAACTCGTATCGCATTTCCGATATTCATATCACTTAATTTGAAAACAATCCATGTCTGAAATGTGAGGGAATTTCTTGCAGCCATTTCTTCATGATTGGTAAACCTCATGGCTGCCACGTAAAACACTTAAAGTGTCTTAAAAGAAGACATATAAAGTGCCTCTGGAACCACTACCGAAAAGTGTTAAAAGTGACTACCCAAGTGTCTTACATTCAGATTCTTCTTTTTACAGTCTAAACTTACGGGTTTCCGCGAAGTTACAGAAAAATCTGGCCGTTTCCCATTCAGTCGTTATTCGTTGGGACGAATTTCCAGGCTGAAATTATATTGCTTGAGATGCACATAAATTATAGATAGTTTTCAAGTCTATAAGTAGAAGAAAATAATAGTTACCAGAAATACTGCCAACATTAGAATTGTAAGAATGAACTTCACCATTTTTCTTCGCGAATAGTTATCTGTAAAAACAACATTCTAAATGTTACTACAGTAAATAAGTGAGATGTAAAAATTATTTCTCATTGTGCAAGTAGTTTTCTTCTCTAATTCTCTGACAATGTGCTTCCAAATGACTTGTGAATGGTTAGTTTTGGAATCAGTCAATAGTTTTGTTTGGTATGGGATAATCCCATTACAAAATTGGAGCTCATTATCCATTCCTTAATTGCATAGTATTGTCCATTACCATCCAATTATGAATATTTACGTAAAAACTTATGTCTTCATTCATCATGATAGAATGAACTTTCAATATCAATTCATCAATCACATTTCCGAAATCAAAACACTGTTGTCGATCAAGGCCTGAGAGAATTATCATTTTTGATGCAGAAACGATCATAAAAGTTACTGAAAAGTATGGAACTAATCAGATATTTCCCTTACTTGCATGTAAGGGAGGCCGGAGGGCTATGTGGGGCACCCAAAAAACATTGATATTTTATGAAAAACTCAATTTTTCTCTTTTTTAAATTTTTTTTTTGTTAAGGCACTGAAACCTTACTGGTTTATCTACCAAAATTTGTCTATTCTTTGCCTCCGAATGGAAGCTATGTGAACGTGACAATTTTCGATTTCAAGTGTTCATCGGGAAATAACTGAGGATGTTCCAAAACGTCGAGAAATGATGTTTTCAAAGAATGTCCATGTATATGATACATTTCACCAATTCTTGTCTCAGAATTTGACGGTCAATTTTTAATTTCATCACCCATCTCACAACTTTTTCTGTATACTAAAAACAAGTCATCCCATTTCTTAGAAATCTTCAACTCCTATGATAATCGAGATATACAATCTTTCCGCTTTTTCTGTTTTACAGAAAGCACTTCTTTCCATATTTCTTTGCGAACTCAGACCATCATCTATCAGAAAAACTCGAGAGAACTTTTTGCTGTCAAAAAGTTTATAATTTTGAACGAACATCTTCACATTATCGTGACCACCCATTTTATCCCTTGAAAATGTCCTTTCCGGAAAAAGTATGCTAGTGTTTGATCCTTCCCCCTCTCGATTTTTTTTTCCTATTACACAATCCATATATTTCTACATGTTTACTCGAACCTTCAAACTGGCACGTATGAAAATTTTTATAAGAAAATCGTTATAGAAATTATTTCATAAAAGATTGGATCCATTCTTATGAGAAATTGGAAAATTCTTATTAGAATCGTTCCAATCTTTTATGAAAAGTTTCCTATAACGATTTTTCTATAAGATTTTGGTTGAAATTTTCATACGTGGGGGTTCGTTCAAGAATGATATTTTGTAAACTTAATTTGTTTCCCACCATTCCTGAACGAACCCCAGTTTGAAAATTTTAGAAATGAGGAGAAAGCTATGGATTTTGTAATGGAAGAAAAAAATTCGCGAAAGGGGGAAGGGTCAGAAACGAGCATACTTTTCCCGGGAAAGATATTTTCATAGGGTAAAATGGGTGGTCACGATAATATAAAAATATTTTTCCAAAATTTTGGTTCATTTTGCCGAAAAAAGTTTTCTTGAGTTTTTTTGAGAAATGATACTCTGAGACCGCAAAAAAATGTGGAAAAAAGTGCATTCAGTGAAACAGAAAAGACCTGAAGATTGTATATCTCGATTAGCATAGGAGTTGACGGTCTCTAAAAAATGGGATAACTTGTTCTCGGTACGCGTAAAAAGCTGTGAAATGGGCGATGAAATAAAAAATTTACCGCTAAATGCTGAGAGAAGAATTGGTGGAGTGTCTAATCTATATGTGTTGGAATTATACATGATCGCCACCTTCCGGTCTTTAAGCTAAGCTCCAAACTGGTTGGCAGGCGTACTGTTATTAGTTTTGATTATTTTGACAGCGTCTCCTGAGAAAGGAGGATTAACGAAGTGTATCATTATTATGATAAATATTATAGGAAAGCCAACACATTGTAATCATTTCATCAACACAATTAAACCATCAACATGTATGGGACATTCCACGTCAAATCTACTACTTTGAAACCTGCCTCCTTTCGATTTGGCTAAATTTTTTTTGCCGTTTTCTACCTTTCGAAACACATTTCAGTCAAGTCGAGCTCAAGAAACTGGATAGAAAAAGAGCTTTGATTGGATTGAAAGGAGGCGCTCACAGCTACCTGGACTTTGTCCATGCCTGGTCTAGTGATTGGAGCAGATATGGGCGAAAGAAAAAGGGTTGGGTGATGAAAATTGAGAGGTGAGCACGTACTTTTCGAATTGCCAAGAAAGAAATCGAAAAAAATCTACCTCGAAGCGTGAGAGCAGTCGTTTTCCACTGAAACTTTCAAATTTGGCTGATAATTATTGATGAGTATTAAGATTGCCTCTAGAAGATTCTCATCTATTAAGAGCGATCGCTCCGAAGATTTAGTATGATTCATGTGTGAGAATTGTTATTCCCATCATTAACTACCTTTTTAAAAAACTACAAATACGCTTGTGAACAATTAGGAGATTCAGATATAAATTTTCTGTAGCTAACTTTCACCAAACATTGAGTCTTTCCTTTGAAATTTCCGCGATTATTGAATCGAGCTGTGTATCATGCATTTCTCGTGATCATTTGCTCATATTGACTGGGTATGATTTTGCAATTGATTCCATAATTTCACAAATATTGTGGTTGCCGCGTGGAAGTTTGAAGTTCTTGTCTGAGTTTCATCAACCTTATTCCGTAATCACGTGAATTCAAGTGAAACAAAATTTCTTTGCAATCCCTTCACCCCGGTCTCCGATAGTGATTTTAACCGTTGAATAATTTTAGCAACAGCATGAACAGATTTTAAGTTCTCTTGCGTGTTCTTATAAATATTCACGTGTTCAGTTGAATCAACCATGTATGGTGCATGAATGACAATTGTTGAAAAATTCTGGTTGAACTCATTTCCCACGAAAAATTAAAACTTCTAAACATCGGTACTGAAGTGGAGAAAGGGAAAAAATGGTTTCCAGAATGTACGTAAATGCAAACTTGGTCTATCTCTAAAAACAGAAATTTGCCCTATGTCATTTTCCCATTGCTAAATCCGAATAAAACAATCACTCCTAAAAATAGTGAATATTTTTGAAAGTGGAGTAGGCATTGAAAAAATAGTTTGCGAGACGATTTTTCGTGGGCAAGGATAAAATCGACAGTCCGTACTAATTACTGTGGGAATTGAGCTGAGTCAGGTCGTAAGCTTTGTCTGGCATTTCCCATACTGATAGAAGTCGAGATCGCAGGGATCTCTCCCCATGTCTGTTTTAGAGCAACTAGAATGAAGTATCAAAACTCCACAATCCAGGTTTCTTTCAACGCGATTTCCGGAATCGTGGAAGGCATTTCTTCTGCTCCTAGAATCAGGTATCTTTTCTTTTCCGTATATATTTTTTTCAATTCTTCGAACACCAAAATGATATGAGTTGCAAACTAAAGACTAGTATTCTTTCATCAGATTCAATTATAGAAAATATTTTGGAACATGTAAAGAAATTTTGCTGAACATTGTGTGATTGGTCCTTTCTGTTCTTGATAAAAAAACTTTACGAGAATCCTTGGATCTCGAGATATTTAGAAGAAAATAAAACTCAAAAGATAATTCTCGAATCTCGTACTACCCCTTCACTATCGAATGTGCTTGTAACTGATGAAAAAATCAGATAATGAAGGATAAATTCGGTTTTCATGTTCCCTAGAATCTAGTCCTTTTATATACTCATAAACTCTAAGTAATGAAAGAGAGTAAATTTTAAGAAACTTGAGAAATGAATTTATTCCAAGAAACAAGTGGAAAATTGCATAGCAAATGATATAATATAGCTTTATCTGCTGATTAATTAGCAATTTGCTTCCGAATGAATAATCTATATATTTGGCAATATTATTACCGATTGATAATGATAACTGGTTACTCGATTAGTTTATTTAAAAATGAAGTAAAGGAATAAACATATTCAATAAATATGTGATTAAATAATATGCAATTCTGGGAGCATAAGCCCAGCTGTACGCGTGCGATGCGCACGCTTTAGCATAGTAAATGAAAAATTATATCTCATTGTTTGTCAATCTTCATTGGATGAAGAACAATTCGTTGATCTAAATGGTAGATTGTGTGTTCATGCGGTACCCTCACGGAATGGTCAAGTAGCACTCGATTACTGAATCCAATTGTTCACTCAGTCGATGGCAGATGGAGCAGGAGCCGATGATGATGGTGAATTTTGTTAGCGTTAAAAACGTGAATTGACATGAATGAGTACTGCTCTAAATCGATGCTTCATCAAGTAATAATATAAGATTTTAGTTCATGTATCCCAATATCGTGTTTACACCACCAACATTTACCATTATCATCGAATCGTAATCCACCTGTCATCGAGTGAGTGAACAATTGGATTGAGTAATCGAACGCCGATTGACCCTTCCGTTAGGGTACCAGATAGTATGAGAAGTGGAGAACAGTAAATGGTATTTTAATAATTTTTATTGAATAATTTGGATATGAATTATTTTCAGCTATGGAAATCGAAAGAAAGCGGTAACTTGAAGAAAAGAAAATCCAAACAAATTTCGATTTAAATTAATTGTCTTGATGTTTTCAAAAGCTTATGGTTTAGTCAAAAATGGACCAAACGACAATTTTTTTTACTTTTCTCCGTTTTCGCATGTAGTTTTTGAAAAAGAAAATACAAAAAATTATTCATTGCTTCTTTCTATTTTTTAGCTAACTTTCTCAAAAAACAATCAAATTCTTTCGATGATTATCACGTGATTTTTCTTTCTCAAATTTTTAAGTTCTTTAAATACGCTCCAAAATTTTCAGAATGGTGGTATGAGAAATAAACATATTAAGTTCCGAAAATCAAAAAAAAGACGTTGAAGATGAATCATGTACGGGATTTGACACGATAGTAATGCTGAGCGCATACCCTTCTCTGGGGTTGTAAATCTTAGGTATACCAGAAGTTCAGGTACGCCAAATTTTGATCCGTATGGGCAGGTTAACGACCAATGTCTCGATAACCGCAGGTGCTGAGATCAATGATGAGGAATTAATTGAATGCACTAAACACAACATACACTAATCTGTTATATATTTTTAGAAATAACACAAAAAATGATACTGAAAATGAATTTGATTTTCACATAACGAATTAATGGAAAGATTGAAGTATCAATGTTCATAAAAGTCTATACGTAGCTATTGCACTTGTTACACTATCAATGTTCTTTACAAGTTTTTAAGATATTTCGTTTTTTTTCGTTGCACTAAAAATTGTTTCTTATTTTTTTTTAATGGTAAATGATTCGATCAGCTCAGAACTAAACGTCGTGTCTGTGGAAGTCAAAGAAAATATCTAACTCAAAAAATGCGACATAACAGTTCTTACTATCCTAAAAAGTGTCGTAGTGGGGATTCGGGAATAACCAGGATGGGCCACGAGGATTTGCTGATTGGAGTAAATTCTTTTTCTCTATTATTATTGGTGAGTTAAAACTTGAGAGGATGTGACGAATTTGATTCTCTTTTGGATTTTTGAAAATAAATAGAAATAAGAATTTACAAAGGATTTTTTGTGTAGGAATTTTATTGCTCCACACGTGTTAAAAACAAGCGTCTTGGAGATAGGCAAAAAAGGAAAGGTCATACATTTGAGGATTATATACTCCTCAAATGATAATTTGCGAAAAAATCTACTTGGAGGAATTTTATGGAGTCTTTGTGAAGCAGACAAAATAATATTTTTATTATACCAGTCATTTGATACTGAACAAGTTCGTATTTTTTTTCAATTCCATTCTAAAAAGTACATTCAAGACATAAAAAAAATATCCCAATAAGTCAATTTTTAAGAAAGTTATGCCTATTCAAAAAAAAAAACAATTCTTCTGAAAAATCCATAACTTTTTTTGGTTGGGTAAAAGAATTTGAAAAATTTCTGAGAAATATCTCCCATATGGTAGAAAAAGATGGAAAAGATTCAGAAAAATGGAAAGAGGTCTCGGTCAAAAGTGGTCGATTTGGCATGGAATGCCCCAATATGCAATAGTTGAGTTGAGGGTCTCAGGAGTAACTCTCATTCATCTATAGATACCACCTCACTCATTCTGAACGGTGGAAAAGTTCTGATTCTTCAGAACACCAAGTGTGTTAAAACAAAATTTAATTGAAATTTATATCGATCATCAAAATGCTATTAATATCCATGTCACCAGTCATGAAAATTAGGATCCTCCAGATCAATGAAAATTGAGATCCAAGTTTTAGGTGAAATTTTCAGATCGTGGATGTAGAAACGTTGATGTAAAATTCCACGTAAAGTAAAAAAAGTAGCAATGACCGAATAAGCCGAAAAAGTACAAATTTATCATGATACAAGATGCCAAATGAATCATAACAAATTTATTAATTATACTGAATTATTAATTTCTTCTGAAATATCCTCGATTATCTTTCGCACGGCAATATTAAAACAGAATATGCACTGATCACCAGAGAATACTCCAATGTAAGGAATAACGACCTGGTTCTGATTAAATGAGATTCAAGGTAAATTTTTTATTATGAGAATAACTTTGAATTGCTGAAAGATAAAGGTATATTTATGACAGAAATTGTATGAAAGAGTAAATGTTCTATTGTTCTCTCCCCCTTAAACTTCGGTATTTTCCTTTTTTAGACTTGAAGTGACCAAACCTTTCCTTATTTTCGTGATGCAGAAAATTGTCCAAATTTATTCATGTAAATGTTTAGAACAGAAATGTAAAAAAATAAGACCTTTCTCTATCACAGAGTTCATATACTGGAACAGAGTCGTATGTACCGGCGAAGAAATACTTCTGACAATTCGGTTCAGATGATATGCCAAAGCTTAAGATGTCCAGGTTTGTGGTCATCTACAGTAGACATATACAACCTTTTCCCACCATCCTTAATAATGAATTAATTATTCATACGACCTTTTTCCAGACGAAACTTTGTCGACGAGAAGCGCCATATATTTTAACAATATACCTCACAAATTTCCCTTTCAACTTTATTCTTGATTTGGAGAATAATGATAATGGAAGTATTTTGAAAAATAGTAAAAATATAAAAAAAACAAACAACCATATTTCACAAACGTTTCAAGCGATTCCTTCCAAATTCAATACCAGGCCTTGCCTTTAAAGAACTAAAAATGCACCAAATAGCAAATTTTTATCTTCACTACGTTCTCTTTTATCGAGGGAACAACATATTTCATTGAAAAATCATTAAAATATTAATATTTT
>JABSMS010020100.1:0-11351 GCA_018902275.1 Aleiodes sp. PSUC_FEM 10030003
GCAAAAATAAAAGCACTTTCAATTTTTTCAGATTTTCAAAAGAATTGGCATTTACGCCCTTTTCCATCTAGGGCGATGATATGATCCTGCAGCATTTGGACATAGATATATCATCTTCATATATATACAACTTTGATATGAAAATATTTCATCTACAATATTTATTGATTTTTTTTCCTGTTATAACTCAAAATTGTTAACAATCGAGTTACGAGGTCGCGTTAAGAAACCCTCGATTTGTTCCGATCCGTTGAATTTTGAATTTTCATCGCGCAGTGTTGACCAGCAGTGGTGCCTCTATCGGAAAATCCATGAAACTAAATAGCGATAGGGGAAACGTCGCTGACACCACGCGCGAGAGAGATAGGTGGTGTCTTGCACCACTCAAAAAACGACAATTGTTCGTCTACTTAATTCATTTGGGTGACACATTAACTCCAAACTGATTTACCAGTCTGGAATGCGACTTTCTTTAAAAAGATCAAATCACGAAATTTGTGGAATTGAAATTTGTTCATCATCAAATTGGTTCAAGAAGAAATTAGAAGGGTACCTACCAGTCTCAAGCATGTGAGTAACCCGTAACAATAAAGAGAAAGGAAAAAAAAATATTATGTGGCATTTTCATTCCTCGAAAAACGTTTTACAATGCGAAAAACAAAAGGGTGAATAATAACAAATGACATTTCTTTTTATGTCTTTGAGTGTTGAATCTATTTTTGGCTAAATGATTTTCTCGTGCCAAATTAATCAATTAATTGCATTATATTTGTCAATGTTTACAATGTGTTTTCTTTTTGTTTTCCTTCTTTTGTTCAGTTGGTCTGATATGTCAAATCCCGCAGACCGTTTGAATTATCTCCAGGATAGTAGCAGTGATACTGAAACTGACTGCAAAGAAACTGATGGACGTGGACGACACCGAGTCTGCAAGAATAATTTGAGGTATAACAGTGAAAATTGTTGAATAATTTCATTTATTTTTCCTCATTCGTCATTAATTACCTCTCGGCAATGACGGAAGCAAGTGAATAAAGGTTGTATCATAATTCACAATGAAACAGAAATAATTAGAAATTGCATTAATCAATTGGCACTTAAATTGCATTGTGTTTGGTAATTCACAATTTCCATTTGTCAATGAGGCATGGCCACTATATTACGGTGAAATAATTCAAACAATATGGTATTTTGCATGTTTATTCATCTGTTCAAAATACCAAATTTGATATAAACGGAAATTCCTCTTCGATTTGCTTATTAAAATCTTCAAAAGTTTATATTTTCAATTTTCCCTTTGAAAATTGATTTTTAATTCAGTAAAGTGATAAAACTTTTATCGGACTTTTGAAGGGATGAAATTTTCGCAAGGATTTTTTTTGTAGCTGTACAATTTTCATAAAAAAAGGTTATTACGAAAAATTTTCTGTCTCGATTATCTTTCGAGATAAAAATCGTTGGTCAGATTTTTCGTTTTATCACTTCCATTATTGATTTTGTGAATGAATATCAGTTTATCTCAAATTGTAAAATTAATCGCAATTCATTCTATCATTAAAATAGTCCTTACAATTCTATTCAAATTTAAACAATTCATTAAAAAGCACTAAAATTTGATAGAAGTTTTAATACATGTACTCGTGTAGAGTGATAGAACAAGAGTTTACATAAAGCTTATCAGCTGAGCATAGCGGTAATTAGTAAGGAAATGTGGTTGTTTTGCACGTAGTTGTGGTGGCACATCGAAACCAAAGCCATGTCTGGTACAGAAGGATGGTGGTAATCCGAGAAGATGTCATTCTTACGATTCAACATCACATAGATCAGTAACCCATCATCATCATAATAATAGGTAGGTTCATGCATTAATTTTCTTTTAATTTGCAATGAGAGTGATGAAAAACTAAGGACAATGGTTCTAGAAAGGTAAACATATTTTTACGATACTTATTCACAATAGTAGTGTAATAGTGAAGTTTCGAGAGACAGACGAGTGGAATTAATTCGACTTTCTGGTCAGTTCTGCTAAATTGAGACATTTCTTCTGCGCTTACTTACTATAATTTCGCAAAAATCCATTTTAATATATTTTTATAATTTTAACTGCTATTTAGAAGCCGTCCAGGTGCGATTGTGATGAATAAACCACAGCAGAATTCAACTCGCGAGAGTGTTACGTCAGCTGGAACTTTAACAACTGGAATAAATAATCAACAGAGCGATGATCGTATCACTCTCATCGTTGATAATACAAGATTTATTCTCGATCCAGCTTTATTCACAGCCCATCCAAATACGATGCTAGGTCGTATGTTTAGTTCAGGAATTGAATTCGCCCAGCCGAATGAACGTGGCGAGTATGAAGTTGCTGAGGGCATATCGGCAATGGTATTTCGTGCTATTTTAGAATACTACAAAGGGGGAATAATACGCTGCCCACCAACCGTCACGGTCCAAGAATTGAGGGAAGCCTGTGATTATCTCTTGGTTCCGTTCGATGCAAATACCGTCAAGTGTCAAAATTTGAGTGAGTGACAAATTTAAAATATTTCTTAATGATTGAGCAGATTGATAGAATAAAATGGTATCTTTTTTCAGATTTTAAGAGTAACTTTTTGCTTGAATTAACTCATCAACGATGAATTAATTCAGTAATTGCTGAATTTAAATTGAGTGCATTCATTAGTTTGATGATTCTATTTTATTACAGGAGGACTTTTACATGAGCTTTCTAATGAGGGTGCTCGTTGTCAATTTGAAGTTTTCCTTGAAGATTTAATACTTCCACTTATGGTTAACAGTGCAAGACGAGGTGACAGAGAATGCCATATTGTTGTTTTACTCGAGGATGACGTAGTTGATTGGGATGAGGAATATCCACCGCAAATGGGTGAAGAATATTCACAAAGTAAGTTCATCAAATGTTTTTAAATCATAAAATTTAAGTGATTTTTTCCACGTTCAAAAAACAATATTATTTTTCTTCTCTGAGAGAGGGACATACGAAGCCATTTTTTATGATAGTTTAGAAAATTTGGGTTCAATAATTTTTGAGAAATTGAAGAACGAATCTTCTAATGAAAAGGTTCTTATGGGAACTAATTTTAAATTGAGATTTCTTTGGTTAAATTACTTGAAATTTTTCTGATAAAGGAGCCGAATATCTCAGATATTTCACTCCATGTAACTATATTCTCTCCATTATTTTATTTTAACAAGTGCTGGATTGAAATGAAGATTATTTCCTCTCTCAGCAAGAAAACATCAGAGAAAGATTTTAAAAAATTACTCTATCCCCCAGATGTAATAGTTCATATTTGAATTTGATTGTTCCAGCTGTTAACAGTACAGCAATGTACAGATTTTTCAAATACATTGAAAATAGAGACGTAGCGAAACAAGTGATGAAAGAGAGAGGTTTGAAGAAAATACGTCTTGGCATCGAAGGCTATCCAACTTACAAAGAAAAAGTTAAGAAACGTGCTGGTGGTCGTGCTGAAGTTATCTACAATTATGTACAGCGTCCATTTATCCACATGTCATGGGAAAAAGAGGAGGCAAAGAGTCGTCACGTTGATTTTCAATGTGTTAAATCAAAATCAGTTACTAATTTAGCTGAGGCAACAGCGGATCCAGCACTGGATGCTGGTGGTAATCCAATAAATGCAATTGCACTACTGCATCAATCTGAACCAGTACCACAACCTGAACCAGTACATGCTGGCTCAGATCCTGATGCCGAGGGGGCAATGGCCCTTTTACCAGATGCTGAATTGGGCAGACTATTGCCTGATGAACTCTTGTGAAGTTACAAAAAAATTTACACAATTAACTATAGAAATTCGTCGATTTATGTAAGAAGCAAAAAAGCATTCTCTTTGTAAATAATCATTTAAAAATTTTCATTCTTCAATTATTACTTTACATATCGGTGCTATTTCACCATTAAATAATTTATAAGGAGAAATAATGTGTTTCGAATTTTTTTGCAATTTTTAATAAAATAAATGTTTCGAATTTGAAAATACATTGTTGGAAAATTTCTTTATTTGAAAAAGAATAATTAACTTTTGAACTTTTTTCAAATTTGTTCCATTGTCCGGAGTAGATCAACTGTGAAGAGGTGAAATGACGGAGAAGAGAGTTAATTAATTGTTTGACATTTAAAATTGGAAATATCGGAAAGCGTTTGATCTTTAACTTAACAATTTTCAATTTGTTGATTTTGTATCCTTTTTTTTTTATGAAGTAGAACAGGGGCAGTGTATGAATAGGTGTGGGTGGACCAAGACGCACAAGTTGGAATAACCCCGTGTTTCCAGAAGGGATAATAACGCAGGCGCCGGCACGATCAATAAATACCCGAAGTCGAGGCCAAGAGGCCAGTAGCATACGGATTCGCGTTGAGTGAGCAGCGTTTACCTTTAACGAATCATTTTTAGGTGTTGAATTTTGATTTAAAAAATTTAAAAGTTAATAATTGTGCACTTGACGTGCAGCACAATCATGCAACCACCACCGAGAAAAGTAAGAGACTTATTATTTAACGCCTGAAGTATTAAATTAATTTTTTTTGTTTTCAATTTGAGGCAACTGGGATGTTTCATCGATTTTCGATCATGAAATGTCAGTTTATCATTCGGTGTTGCATTTATCTATTATCCTGCATGATTTATATGAGAATTGGGTTTATCCCTAGTATTGTTCTCCGAAATTACTCAATTCAACTCTATTGATTGGAAATTTTTCGTGATTGGAAATGAAAAATTCTGTCAGAGCGTAACGAGAGTTATACGATTCAGGAGAGTCTATACGTGGCCCACACACTTACGAGAGACTATGACCTGGGAAATCGATGAACACTTCCGCGCTTATAGGCTTTTTCCTTTATTACCAAATGATCGAACAGATTTTTGCGAGCATTAAATTTTCATGAAAGACACAATTATCGTCGATAATTTAGTGGTGAAGTGATGTCATCGGTTTCCATGGAATACCTCGGAATCTGAGTGAGAAAAATTTCTTTAGGACCTTTTTTGTAGCTCTAATCTTTCTCAATAAAGGTCATTATAAAATTCTCTCCATCAATTATCTCCTGAAGTATGTGTCCAACATTGGTAATCGAAATGACATTGACGTTTGTCATATTTTCACTGCAGTGCTAAAGTAATTGCAGACATTACTGCTCAATTTGTCACGTTTTTCCACTCCGTAACTTTTGTTTGAAAAATGATGATAAAAGTCTAGACCATTGAACAATTAATTTCTTTTTCTTCGATAATGAATGTAATTTCATTTTTATTAGGGAAATTACGCGAAATTCTTGAAAAATGTACATGCAGAACAAGCGGCCAAGTTGCAAGCGAAAAATCAACACGAGTGTGACCTATTAGAGGACATTCGGTAAGTCGTAGATTTGGAGAGAAGAAGGAAAAGTTTAATTGTATGAATTCAATGATTTTGTTAACTTGATTTCAGAAATTTCACATTAAAAAAATCTGCTATTGAAAAATCATATTCCGAGGCACTGCTCAAAATATCCTCGGCGTATTTAAATAAAAAAATACCAAATATACCAGACTTAAAGATCGACGGAGCTGAAGAAAAATGGTAATTTTTTTTACTGCATTTAATTAATAATCAAATTAAATTAATAAAAATTCGGGGTGAAAAAAATAGGAATATGTGGAATGTATGGCGAACGGTGCTAGAGGAGAATGAGAAGCTGGCGAGAGCACATCTGGCAGCGGTTGAGGTATTTCAACAGCAGATTGCCGATGACGCCAAAGTATTGAGAATGCACAAAATGCAGATATCTAGGAAGGCAATAGACCAATTGATGATAGTACAAAAGGAACTACAGATATGTGTACAGGACGTTGATAAAACTAAGAAACTTTACTTCGATGAGGAACACAGTGCTCACGATGTACGTGATAAGGCTAAAGATATTGAAGAAAAGTAAGCAAATTGTAAAGGACAATTCAGAACAATGAAAGCAAAGTAAAGTGGAAAAACGAGATAACTCATATTTCTTGTTATCAGTTTTTTAAATAAATTGATTTTTCCACTTTATCGTTGAAATTATATTTATCTTGACAATAGTCATTAAGAAACTTGACAAATCACAAAGTAATTAGAGTTAATATTCGCAGATTAAAAAAGAAGAAAGGTTCCTTCTTTCAGTCAATTACATCATTACAAAAAAATAGCGCAAAGGTAAAATTATTTAGAGAAAATTAATGTTGAAAAATGAAATTCATTCAAGTATTTTTAATTAATGATTTGAATTACAAATAAGGTAACATCGAAACGTGATGCTTTGGAGGAAAAATCAACGGGTGCACGTAATGATTACTTGTTGAGTCTTGCTGCCGCCAACGCCCATCAAAATCGTTATTTTGCTGTTGATCTGCAAAACACCATGCAGTACCTTGAACAGGGAGTTTATGACAAAGTCCAGGAGTACTTGACTCTCATGGGAAGAACTGAATTGTTGACCTGCATGGCAACACAAAATAGTTTTACAACAATCCGTGATCAAGCACAGCAGGTGAATTTTTTTAAGAAAAAAAGGGGGAAAAATCAATTCATGTGAACTTTGCAAAGTCTTTTGATGCATTATTGATGTTGAGGTGTTGATTTTCTCATGATTAAAGTCCATGTCGCTTTACAGTTGACGAGAGAGTACAATATTCAGTGCTGCAATTTGTATTATCCGATGCTCAAACAACACATACAGTATGAATTTGAGCCATGTGATAATGATCCAGTTGATAGGTTCGTATTTCAATTCACAAAGCCTTTTTCATTGATTAACTCATGAATTGATTGTTCAGGGTAACCGCTGATCACTCTGCCGCAACGACACTGGGCAAGGAAGCCCGGCGTTGGTCAGCAAGAATTGCTCGCGAGGTTGCTTCAGTCAGGGAAAATACTCGTAAGCTTCAAGCACTCCAACAACTCAAAGAGTCAGGTCAAAAGGTAATAGAAAATTCATTTCCTTAGAGCGAGAAGGAAAAATTAATGTTGAATATTAAATTTCAGAATGACCCCAACGATCCCAATGGCCCCGATCTAGAAACGAAGATTGACGAGCTGAGACATAATATTCGACGTGCTGAGGTAATTAATAATTCAAGATTTCAAAGTTTATAACACAAACAGAATATCTTGATTTGCACGAATAACCGTCAACTTAATTCAACAGACTGCAAAAATGAAGGCCGAAGCAAGGATCGAATGTTTGAGACTTGGCGGAGTTAATGTTGATGAGTTTCTACAGGAGGCAGAGACCCTGAGTGTCCAAGACATGCCACGATCAGCTAGTTCATTGTCAGTTAGAACTGACGCTTCTGGAACAGCGGTAATTCAGTTTGTTACTGGAAATTGTATATTTTAGAACAAGGGAGGAAAGTTAATTGAGTTTTTCCTGTCCGAGCCGAACGCAGGAGATGGTGAATTAACTTTCCTCTCGCATTTTGATCGGTATTTTCCATTGTTAATAAAATAATATTCAAAAAAAGCTCAAAATGATTTCCTCTTTGGAATATCATTTCAGGAACATCCGTCCTCTGATTCATTCTACGACAGTGACAATGATGCTGGCAGTGATTTGACGACTGTTGAGAGGCCCGGAAGTGCGAGACAGGCCTCAGAACATAACGATGACGATCAGAGAACGGAGAGGGAGAGGCATGATAGTGCTGAAGTTGATGGTAATTAATTCCATATTAATTGATTTAATATCATAAAATATCTTACTTTTTGAAAGATGATTTTCGATATTTTCGTCCAAAAGTTATACCCATTTTTTTGTTGTATTTTTTTCATGTTTCACTCCCACATACTGTGATAATAAGAAGTGAATACTTCAATTTTGAGCTGAAAAAAAAAATTTAAAAATTAAAAAATGCAATTTTTCCTTATGATTATTTTTAAAATTTTCGGAGTGGAAATAACTTTGTTCTTGTTAACATCAGTATCAAATTAGAACTTTGACGTTTCTGTCCATGGAAGCATTCGCATGATCTTGTCAGTTTCCGAAATATAGATTCTATTCTAGAAGGCCACAAGCCATGTATTTTATTCCGATTTTCTCTTTCGAAATCTGGAAATGTGAAAATTAATATTTCATACTTTTTCTTTTTTTCAGCTCTACTAGAACAAGAAAAACAGCGAATAGAACAAATGGCCGCCGATTGGGACGATCCAACATCGATAGACTGGGGTGCAACGGATGAAAAGGAAGAGGTCGGAGAAATTTCGGAAACCACAGAAAACATTCCAGTTGCTCCATCGCAACAGATTTACAAATGTACTGCGCTGTACTCTTATACAGTGAGTTTATTATTCATTATATTTTCAAAAAACATAAACATCACTATTAATGTTCTTTCCCCGATATTCATGAATAGCATTCACTTTTTTATTATTTCAAAGAAAAGTTTACGTTGAAAGAACGTGAATCTAGTTCAATAGAGTAAAGGTCAAGACTTGACATTTTCAAAACGTGAAATTGTCAGTGTTGCAATGATTTTCGTGAAAAATAATTTATTATTCTTCAAAGTTTTCAACCGAAATGAATTTAAGAAAAGTTTCGTTAAAGAAAGTTCGTCAGGCATTTTTTATGTGAACTACTCTGCGAAGTGTTCTAATTGTTAAATTTTCGCCCCGAAATTCATAACACTTGGTTGGACTTTCAGGCGCAAAATCCCGATGAATTATCGATCGTTGAGAGCGAACAGTTGGAAGTGGTTGGAGAGGGCGATGGAGATGGTTGGCTACGTGCCCGTAATTATCGTGGAGAGGAAGGCTTCGTACCGCAAAATTATTTGGATGTTGAGAGAGAACAGCCAGCTGCTACTGGATTGGTATCACATGGCCCCGGATTAGTCACACAGATTTCATTCTCGTCAGTTGATTACACGATCGATGATCATGATGCTGTTGATCCAGGTAATTTAATTATGCTGAAGGAAATGAAGGAAATCGTATATTTTCCAATAAAGTTATTAATTGAAATATAATTTCCGTTATTTTTTTCGGGAATATCAAGACATAATTTTAAGAGAGATATTAACGAAATAATGCAGCTATTAGTAACACAGTGGAAAAATAAAATGATGTAGATATTTCATAGAATATTCAATTACCTCAATTTTTTATGACGTTACTGAAGTGATTTACGAATTTATCTTCCAGTATATAAGATTCATGACTCTTTCCCGCAGATGCAGCACTGCAAGAAGCTACTGCCAACGAGATATCACTACAGCCAGATCAATTGGACCAAACACCTGAAACATACTGCATTGCCCTGTACGATTACGATGCAACCTGCGATGAGGAATTAACATTCATCGAGGGTGATATTCTCAGGGTTTTAAAAACAGAGCCGCATGACGTTGATGATGGCTGGTGGGAGGGTGAATTACGTGGACAGATCGGCCTCTTTCCATCACTGGTCGTTGAACCGTGTGCACCTGACGGCTCTCCATTAACCCCACAGGTTTTTTATTTCTTTCAACAATTATTATCATCGTCTATTCAGTTTATTGAATAATTCAATCAATTTTCATTCGTAAAATTATCACAGGAGGAGACAACACCACCCAGTTCAGCTCCACCAGTTTTTACACCACCGGAAGTACCGGAATTCGTTCTAGCTGAAGAGATAACGCGTGCAATGTTCAATGGTAAGTGAAGAAAGAAACTTTTTTCAAAGAAAATGTCTTTCATTCATAAAATCTTGGAGATTTTATTTTCATCTTCAGTTATATTCTTTGAGATATAGAGAATAAAAAACTTTCTCTCATTCAAAAACTAATATAACTCCTGGAGCATTCGAGTAATATGCATCCTTTGATATTTCAAACTAAAAGTTTTCTTCAATTGCACAGTTTCTATTCTTATTCATCTTATTATCAACATATTCACAAAGATATTATTCGAATAATATGACTATAAAACTCAATGCATTAACTTTATGCTCTTTTCTTTGCAGATTCGAGTGAAGATAAACCGCCTCTGATAAATGGTGAAGCACACGAAAGCTTTGCAATAAATTTAAGTAGAGGCCAAAAAGACCAATATGGTTTGCAGTTTGATGGCACAGAACCACAACCGCCCGGAATTGTCGGTGAGTAATCATAATTGAATGATTAAATTTTTTTGAGGAAATGGGGTAAAATGGGAGCTTGAAGGAAACTTTATGATCCAGATTTTTGAGTGTCATTATTCAATAGGTGAAGAAGTATAAATGATTTTTGAATGCGATTTTGATTTTTAAAAGCGTTTTTTAAATAACTTTCAATGAGTTTCCATTTTACCCCAGGAACTCGTTTTATCAAGTTCTCCCTTGATTATCTTCTCTGCCTCAAATATTGATAAATATGCTTACACAACAATCTAATCGTGCAGTCGTACAAGTAACGGATGAATCAGGCGAACAGGTAAATTGCTGGTGTGATAATTAGTTCGCATATGTAACTGTAGTAATTGCATTTTAAAACAAATAGTATTTTGCATAATGTTAAAAAATAATGTAAAATAACGATTCTGTTTATTCGTTTCCATGCATAGCAGGAGGATGAAGAGGTAAAAGCAGTTACAGAGCCTAAAACGATGAAAGAAAAAATAAAAGAAGGTCAGGATGATGATTTTGGTTTGGGTGTAGCACAAATTGTAATAACAGCAGCAACACCAATGGAGGAAGTTGAACATCCATTTCCAGGTGAAGGTGATGAATTGCCAGAGGAGGTACAAGAAACAACCGAGGAACAAGAGAGTACTGAATCCGAAATTGAGACGAAAGTTGAAATTAAAAGCGAGGAAGAAGAAGAAGAGACAAAGGAAATAACTGATGATATTAATGAAGAAGTTGAAGAAAAATCAACGGTTGATGATTTACCAGCTGATTCAGCACCATTTCCAGTTAGCAGTAGTTCTGGATCAGAGGCTGATTCGACATCAGGACCAAGTACAGCTGATAATTCTCAATCATTACCGTCACGTGGTACAGTTATCGAAATGCAAGCAGCAAGTGAAATTGAGACGAGCGATGAACAACCCGAGATAATACCAGAAAAAATGTTGGTCGGTGGTCGTGCAAGTATACCAGATGAATTACAACCAGATCAACTTGAAAAATTACAGAATCTTAAAGAATCAAACGCCTAGGATTGACTAAACCTCGGAGAAGATATTTATCCTGCCTTAATAAACAAACTGGCTCTTCCGAAAAATCATCAAAATAAATTTCAACATCTCTTGGAATTTTGGAAATCTCCGGAGGTTATTGGAAACAAAGACTAAACTAATATATAATGATATATCTATATACATATATA